>JAUUIK010139035.1:0-12961 GCA_032270385.1 Urticina crassicornis | reverse complement strand
CACTTAACAACAACCAACAGACTACCTACTGACCACCTACCAACCACTTAACAACAACCAACAGACTACCTACTGACCACCTACCAATCACTTAACAACAACCAACAGACTACCTACACTGTACCAACCACTTGACGACAACCAAGTACCAACCTTGCACTTATAGACCACTACCTTACCAATTCAACCATCTACCAATTACTGACCAATTAACTAACATGTTTTTACCATGAAGCTTTTTCAATTATTAATATTTATAGATCTGTACGAACCTTAAGGTTAGTTTCTCCGTCCAAATTTGCTGTAGTTATGTGACATACTCCGTCAGGATCTTGAGATGCTAGAACCACCAAATCACAAGGAAATTCCTCATCATCCTTGATTCTTACTACATCACCAACCTTTACAATGGAATAATAGTGACATGAGCTTCAAGTATTTTTCAGAATACCAAATATCTGGTAGTTCCTAATTGAAGATTGTAGACTATGACTAGTTGATTGATCAGTTGTCAATTAATGATCAATTACACTTGACTGCTGGTCATGCCTGCTCTGGGTTTTTACACCCTGCACAGTAAACAAAACAAAAACAAAAAATATTTTATTTGTTATACATGTACAGTAGCAGGCTGATTTTTACAGCTAACAGCTGGTGGGAGCCTGCTCTTACTCCTCACACACTTCTTACTACATTCGATATTCTCTACACACAACACTCAACTCACCAGCTGATTTTTTTTATGGAGGGGGGAAACCCAGAGAACCCGGAGAAAAACCCTCAAAGCAAGGGAGAGAATCAACAACAAAGCACGGACACAGAGCATGGAATTGAACCCAGGTCACAGTGGTGAGAAGCGAGTGCCCTCACCACTACGCCACCCTGCAACATACCCTGATATTCTGCGATTCTATTTCATCTATTTTTCCATTAATGACCACTTCACATGGCCTTTTGTTCACTTCATTGTCTACTTTATGTCGTAGGTAATCTTCATATCCCTGGAAGAGACAAATAAATTATTAGGACTGATATACAGTATAGAATAATTCCACATGTAGTTTCCTGCACGCTGATTGGTTTTGGATTTTTGACTTTTTCACTTTATAAAATAGTTCAGACATAACGTGCGCTCTGATTGGCTCGTAGCCGTGTTCACATGAGGCTATGTAAACCAGCAAGTTTTAAAAATATTTCTAATTGATAAAACAAATAGAAAACATTTTCCCATGTTTACATAGCCTGATATAAACACTCGGGAAAGTTGGGAGAAGTCTTGAGCTGTGTGTAAAACCTCGTCTGTGGCTCGGTTTTACACAACAGCTCTCAACTTCTCCCAAACTTCCCCTCGTGTTTATATCAGGCTATGTAAACACTGGAAACGTTTTCTATTTGTTCAATATTCACTGCATAAGGAAAATAGCTCAATGCCATTTTTTCTGTTCCTTTTTTTTACTTCTTCTTTACTTGTTTCCAGAAAATTTGTACAAAAATATTTTTTTTTCAGTTTCTCTGATATACAAATGTACCTGTGTGATTATACTAAAACAATTATTCTTGTCAGGCTCAGTGAATATTTAACACCTAATGAATGGTCCCGAGGGAAACAGTTTTGTTTCCCTTGAATTTCAATGTTTCTCAAAACATTGAGATTCTTGGGAAACAAAACTAACTGGTTTTCAGAGCCTGGACCAGTCATTAAGTGATTTGTTATATACACATCAACATCACACCACCTTCAACCATGCTCTGTTCACATGCAAGGAAGGTTGCCAGAGAACATTCTCGGGTAACAGTGTTACTGTTACCCTCTGACGTCATAGAGTTTGCAATGTTATCCACTTAGAGACTTTTGGCGGGAAAAAGTTTCTTTGTTAGATGTCATGTGACCACGAATCAGCCAATGAGAGTGTATGCTTTGGGGGGGGGGGGGGATCCAGTTATATAACAATGGTGAATATTAACCTTGACTTTGTCTTGGTTTCACTTCACCTTCGGCAAATAATTGTCATATATTTAGTCTATTATTTTGTTAAGTACTGTTACCTGCTTGATGGCAGTGACTGTAATGACAAACACAAGAGGAAGTATACTTGTGACTGGACTGACAGGACTGTCAATAAGTAACTGAAAATTAACAGACATAAATTTACATGTAGCAAATAAAAAACAATATTCACATAAATGATTGACATTTCAATGACTTACTTGTACAGTACCAATGCAAAGAAAATAAAAATTGGCTATGCGACGAAATTGTTCAAATAGATTCTTTGGGATAAAATTCCATACTGTATACTGGAACAAATATGAGAAAGAAATATATTAACTACAATGAATAGGACATGTTGCTTGTTGTTTGACACAATGTGCGCCACAATTGTGGAATATACTTCCACATTCCATACGCACTATTTCCACAATCGAAGTTTTTATGAAATCTATGAAAACTTATCTTTTTAGACAAGCTTACAATTAATATATATTTATTATATCGTATATTTAATATCATTATTGAATTATATTATTATTATCTTTATATTGTTTTTATTCTTATTGTTATTATATATTTATATATATATATATATACAAAACGAAACGTTCAATAAATTTGTAGCAGTCACCAGTTGCCTGTCTTGGAAACTTCCTATTCAATTTTATATATATATATATACATGTATCCAATTGTTAATGTCAAAATATACATGTAAATATATACATGTATATATATTTTTTGCCATTACCATTCCATGTAAAATCTTTTTTATATTACTAGTACCTATTTTAACTATATGATCTTTATCAATATTATTGTAAAGCGCATTTGATCTGTAATTGTAAATTGTGCTATAAAAGTATTAAATTTTTATTTTTATTATTTGACCAAACATTAAAAATATTCCATAAGGGTTTCTTTCGATGTAAGAAGATGTAAATTAAATAATGAAATAAAATAGAGCATACACTGTATCATGTAAGGTGTGTTGTCAACAAGCGGTTGTCTTGGAAATATCAATTTTGCCACACAATGCATTTCACACCTTAAATTAGAATCATCTCAGGGCACTAAACAATACTTTAACAACTCAGCAAACTGGGTGGTGGTCATACTGGTATTTGTAACAAACATTTATGCTGTACCTTAGATGTTACAATTTTATTGTCTGCATAATGCCTCTGTTTGATCTCCACGTCAGGGTCATTACTAGGGTAGCGGTTGTGTACAAACACAGTACGCCATTCCTCATCGTGCTGGTGACCTCGCCCAGGCAAAAGATTCTGCAAATCAATAACAATTAGAAGTATATTATCTAACTATTATCACATACAAGCACCTACAGTATTATTTTCACATTTTTCAGCCAAATTAAAGATTAATTGGATAGTTTTCCTTATTAATTGGATAGTTTTCGGTTTGATACACATGATATAATTAACAAGTAACAGCTGGACTACAAGTCATGCCTGTCCAATTTGGAAATAATGGAATTCAAAAAATTCCTCTGACTGCCAAATTGGACTTGGTCTATGGCCTTGTCCAATTTTGGCAGTCATCAGAATTTTTTCCATCCAATTATTTCCAAATTGGACAGCATGTAGTCATATTACCTATAATAATTATATGTACATTTACATTGGTGAAAGCCGAGCTACGTTCAGAATATACAATTTATATTCTATATTTCATGAAGGTTTTATTATACATACTCAAGATAGTAGTAAAGGAAAGCCATAATGTTCATTGGTCGAAAAGTATTAGGAAAACACTGTTTCTGTTTGAATTTAATTTGTATTCAAAATCCATGATTTACAGTGACCATTCCGTTCGTGACATACAATTAGTCGAGGTTGGATTTTGGATTAATGATTTATATGGTCTGGCTCTCAACATTTAGTTGGCCAAAAAGCTAATGGAATGATTCTCAAAACATATTTTTACCACTAAGTTTTGACTAAACTATATTAAATGAAGTGTGTCTTCAAGCACTGACTGGTTATTTATTAAAGACTGCAGCTCATATATATATATTTATAAAATAATTCAGATATAACGCGCGCTCTCATTGGTTCATAGCCGTGTTTACATGAGGCTATATGTAAACACGGTTCTGACTGCAGAGATTTGGATGCTTTGCAAAATTTGACAAAAATACTCAGGAAAGTTTGGGAGAAGTCAAGAGCTGTTGTTTAAAACCGAGCAACTTCCCCTTGTGTTTATATCAGGCTATATAAATATGGGAAACATTTTCTATTTGTTAAATGGTAACTTATATTTAAAAAAAGCATTTCAAGAAAGCAATTAAAAATTATACAAAAATGAAAATTTACTCAAGAAAAAGAAACCAAAATGAAAGCAGTAGGTGCAGTGTAGCTTATAATAGAATTATAAATACATTTATTTCATACTGTATGTTAATAGGCTTAAATATATTAATTGTACCTGTAATAAACATATGCTTTTAGGCATGGCAGAAACTGTGATCAATTAGGATATTTTCATCTTTAGAATATACCATAATGCATACATTTGTCACAGCACATTTCACGTTATAATTCTTAAAACCAGAATTACTCATTGTCCCTTAGCATTTAGCAAGCTTATCGTTCTGTGGTATACATGTCCATTAATGTGCACATGAGATGAATACAATTTGTCATTTGTTTAGGTTTCCAAAGGATTAGCAATGTTGTGGTATTTTCTTCTTTAGAATATACCATAATGCATACATCTGTCGGCACTTCTAATTGACAGTATAACGTACATACATCTGAGCACATTATAAGTACCAATTGACTATACTTTGATACACATGCATGTCCCAATGTCTACCTTTCGTAATGAGCACACTTCATGGCATACTTGAAATTAGAATTACTGGTTGTCACAGCACATTTCACGATATTTTTAAAACCAGAATGAATTACTCATTGTCCCTTAGCATTTAGCAAACTTATCGTTCTGTGGTATACATGTCCATTAATGCGCCCATGAGATGAATACAATTTGTCATTTGTTTAGGTTTCCAAAGGATTAGCAATGTTGTGGTATTATAATGGTGTCTCTCATATTTCAAAGTCATTTATGTGTTCATCAAAAGATATGGAATTAGAAAATGCAGGTGCAAAACATTTCCAATTTTGAGTAAAATATTCAACTTGGTGTTTTTACGTTGTCAAAAACAATGCCAAACAGAGAAAATAATCCTTTGTACAGTTGAAAAAATTGAAATACATGGATATGTGATAAAAAATAAAGGAAATTCTAGTGGGATAAATTGTCAAAGCAAACTATTTCTAAGGAAACAAAGATTGGATGGAGGTCTATTGTCCAGTCAGTCTTTTCTAATGCATGTTGTTTTCAAGGACACTGCAAAAACAATAATTATTCTCTGCACAAAACGTGTTTGAATCTGAAAATAGATTATCTTTACTTAGGGCCTGCAGAGCACTTTTCAGAACATTTTCAGCAGCACTTTCAACAATTTTATACATTCTTCTATACAGTGGAAAAAAGTAGTAGGGCTAAGCCCACCCAACCAACCCCCCACCCCCCTGCCCCTCCCCCTCCGCAGTGCCTGTTATTGGAAATTACAATAGACTGTAATTGTTGATTGTATTATGCACAGTTTGTAAACTTGTTTTATAATTCTAATAATACTAACAGCAAAGTATGAAAACATTTCTGATACAACCCTTTCAAAATTCATTCAAATTTCAAAAATGTTGAGGTCCCTCATGAAAAGCACCCCTGGTGATGAGGTTTCCTCGTTAAATAAAGTTTTCATTCATTTATTCATTCATGTGCTTTCATGGTACCAAGAGTGTGTGAAAGTTCTGCTACCTACGTACTTATAAAAGTACAGGCATTAAGGTATACCAAGCCTACAAAGAGAACTACAATCAGAGTATAATTATTGATGTGTTTTATTTTTTTGAATTTAGGTATCCCATATAATACTGCACTTCTATGAACAACCTACATGAAAAGTGAGAAGAATAAATTATTAACTTTGCAATTAAGCTATAGATGTCTTCAACTACAAGTAATGAATAATTATAGCACTCATTCTTCTGGATCTGTCAAGCAGCTAGGGTAACGACAAACAAGTTACTGTACAAAACAACCTAAACTTTAAAAAACAAATTTTCATGACCAGTAGTCTGTAGAATGTTTTTGGGTACACATGTACAAACATTGGTGTACAATGTATTTTTATTTAAAAAATTAATGAAGAAAGACTTCATGAATACAAGAAAAGACAATTAAAAGTAAGACACCCCAACAGGTGGAAGTGTATACCCTAAAAGGTGTTAAAGTGAAACAAGAAATCCTCATTACTGAAATTGTGAAGATCTTCAAAAAAAAAATTAAACAGAATTTTTAATTTTTTTGGGTAATCATTCTTCATTGTTTTTTTTTTGTATATTATAAAAAAAAGTCCATAATCATGTCATGCATGCAGTTATAGCAGCGTTTATATCTTTAGGGAAAATAGTTTGCGGTTGTCATTGTCGTTTGGCTTGATAACCGAGATGAATAATTTGAACTAGAAAGCACAGTAGTAAAATTATTATGCTTAATTATGTACCATGAATGAACCCACAAGAAGCCTGAACTACTGTATTTCATAATTATAAGCTAAAGAATAATGTTTGAATTTCAAATAAATTTATAGGCAAAAGAGAAAAAGAGATTATTATTTCAATTATTTCAAGTCAAAAAAAAAGTACTTTTGAAAATCTTTTACATAATATCCACTCAAAGGATTTAAATGTTTATAGTTAATATTTAAAATAGCCTCTGTATTTTGATAATTAAGGATTGAGGTTTTTAGTTGATCAGGTTTCACGGATTACCCAGTTGTACACATTTATATATATTCAGCAAATTAACATGCTCGCCACAGTTATGGACAAAAAAAATAAATACAAAATTTGAGAAAACTCAATTGAAGATGAAGATTTTTTTTGAAATTTTGAAATTTTAGAAGGAAATGTCTGTTGGTGTGCACAGTAACGAATGTTTTTATGGGCATTAAATTTATACCAAAAGTAGTATGTATATTAGCTAGCATAATATAAATCATGGTAAAACATGGCACAGTTATGCACCATGTGAAGTAGATGTTAAAATGAATATATAACCACAATGCATATGTGTACACTGTACAAGTGCCAGCTCTGGAAGAACTCACATCTTTTGAGGCTCAATCAAATGACTTTCAAGAGCTTGATCCAAAGCCATAAGACAAGTATTTACAGTTTAGGAGTACCTGACCTGCCCATGAAACATTGGCATCGCAGATTACACTGTTGCAGCTGTCTCATATGTTGAGATATGTACACTAACGGAATGCATTAAAGGATTAAAATTTAACCATGGCGTTCGATCTACAGTAACTTTATTATATTTATTCTTTGAATGAGATTAACTCTCAAGTAAGGTAATGTATTCCATGGAATTAATATTCCAAGGCATTCACCTATCCAAATATATAACCAGGCACGAGTAAGTTATATTTGTGTATTCAATACTGACGATCTTAGCAATACAGATATGACAGACTGGAATACAAAAGTGAAATGGGATTAAAAATAAAAAGCTTTTGATAATGTTAAATACTTTAAAATCACAAAAAAATACATATTTGAAATTATGAGTAAATTGGACGAAAATGTTATAAATTTAGTTTTGTCAGATCAAACTTCTTATTTATGTGTAGCATGTAGGGCTTTATAAATTATTAATTGCCTAAAGGCTGGAATTATAGTTACACAATGAGTTTGGTTATAACAATTTATGTCCCTCGGGCAAGAAGAAAATTTTTTAAATGTTGGGAATGGAAGAACATTTGGAAAAAAAACATTGGAAATTGTTTATAGTGCTGGTCACCATGGTGCTATCTTGAATATAATTTTCAAACTAATTTAGTTTCTTCAGTTAAGTACACACATAATATTAATAATATGGTGTAGCCTTCGATACAGCTTTGCCTCTCACAACTAATCTCAAATTACGTCCACACAACCACAAATATATAGAACGTTCTCGAAGAAAACAAAACTAACGAAAGTAAGTAGAAAGATATTTTTGAAATCTCATTCTAGTTTCGCGGTCAACAGAGCTGGAAAACGTCGCATTATTTTAAACGAAATAAAACGTATTAAAAAGACAAATAGTGATTAAAATCTCCAGATATAATAAGATATCAAAGAAAACACAGTTCCGGTGTTAAGAAATTTTCACGCGGGATGAAATCTGTAATTAAAATTCGAAGAAAACACTCAGTATTTAGAATTGAATTGTGTATGGATACACGTTTCATAGCCATAGTGATGGGTGCAAAACAGAGAAATTTGGGAATTTTCTAGATCTTAGCCTAATATTTTGAAAGTAAGCTTATATTCTTTTACAACACCAAGTCTTAAAACTATTCCGTCCTTGAATTCCGGAGAGTAATTTAGAGTTCGAATCAACAGACAAAAGTATGCCCAGTTTCAGCTGGTTCGGTATCAGCATAACCGGTTTCTCTTGGTCTAGTGTTAATAAATGATAATGATAGTTGCATTATTTTCAAATACAAGTAAACCTTTCCCAGGAAAAAGATTCCGGTAAACCTCGATAGCATTGAATAGTTGAATGCTAGACGTTATCAGATATGTTATTCAATATATTTATACCCCAAAGTAGTGTATTATTGATAATATTGGCGATATCATATGATACTGACTGACATGCTAGAATTCTACAGATTGGAGTACAAATACATGGTTTATCAGAGCAGACAGGCCAGGAACATCATTCCTAAACGTTTTAGTTTTGTTTCTGAAGTGTTCTCTGATTCTGGCGCGATAATAGGTGAGTTCCGGGTGAGTAAAATGAGAGGCTCACTATTCTCACAACATCAGAAAACAAATTTATACCTACCAAGATACGTTCTATCAGTTCGCCAAACGGCATTTTAGCACACTTATAGTATATTTAAGTCTTTTGTCTTTGATTCTGGGTTAAATAAGAGTGCAGAGCATGTTATTTATGGCCATTCTCCACCTGTCTTGGTCATCCACCGACACTGTTTATCAAGGAGTTGAGTTACGTACAAACCCTCTGTCAGTTAGTGGACTGGTACCTCCCTCGACTAGGCACCTACAGGGACCTATTATAGGCTGGTACACACGGGGGGTTAATTATGCTGATTGGAAGAAAGGACCCTTATGCACCTAGAAAAACATATGAAAAAACCATTTGAAACTACGTACATATTTTCTTTTTTTCTAACTGCGACCCAGTATTTTAATCGAATTTTATCTTTATAGAGGATTTTTGATCAGTTTTCTTACGTTATTTATGTTTTTCAAACTTCTTTATGCAAACTTGAATTACAAAAAATATGATATTCGACAGTAGAAAGATAGAAGAAAATCAAATTAGTGTATCAACAATAAAGAAATGAGAATTTCAAGCTATGCTCTTCAGTCCAGTATTATTACATTACGTACCAGGTATACCCCTCCCCGTCATAAAATATATAAGAGATAACAGTTTCCCCCACCCCACCCTGCAGGGTAATAACTGAACAAAGCGAGGCTACTTTGTCAATATTCAAGATGGCCTCCGCGAGACAAGACATTGCTTTACATGTCTGGCTACAAAATAAACTTTCAAGCGATGATCCGTGGTCAGGATCAGGTTTACGTTCACTATTAACTCAAGATGTCTTGAGGAATATCCCTGAATGCTTTCACAGGCTCGAGCCTCAAGTTAAAATCAAGCTTTTGATGGCTTTTTTACACCTTCCTCGTCGTGTTTTGGAAGAAACTAGTGCAGATTTGTGTGAGACTTTGGAAATAGGCTCGCAAGATGAAGACGAATGGGTTCGTGTTATCTGTGAAATTCTTAAATATTATCCTACGTCGGGAATATTGAATGTACACTTAGAACAAGCAAGTCCTGTGTTTGCTGAAGTGACTGAACAACTTCGAAATAATTGTAAGTGAATATAAGCTTATGTGAATATTATGCACCTATCAATATTTAGCCCCAGGGTGGGGGGGGGGGCAGACCCCCGGGAATTTGACATTTTTGGAGATGGCTGAGTCAATTTCCCTACCCCAGGACTCAAAATAAATGTAAGGAGTCGAGCAGTCAAGCATGTACGAAAACAAAAGAATTAAATGAAAACAAATAGTCATTCATGTCCAATACAAATATACATTAGTACACACACAAAGCACCAAACACTTTTTGTAGGTTATTTAATTTAAAAAAAAAGCAAATGTATCACTGATGACAATTCTGTAGTGACCTTTGGCGCGAAAATCCAGTTATTTTCAAGATGGCGGAAAACTCGTTTCTAGGCTCTCTCGCTCTATCAAGATGGCGGCCGTGTCAAATTCCCTCCTCTGGGGGAGCATGTATTGACAAATGCCCGCCCTCCCACCCTGGGGCTAAACATTGATAGGTCCCTCTTCCTTCCACGACCACAAGAGTCTGGTAATCAGCTATTTAACATGCATGGCCGCCAAAATTTAACAAGAGATAAGCTTCGAATCATTTAAAAATTCCATATACTATGGTAATAAGTTTGTAGCATTTGACACTGAGCCTATCTTTGACATAATTTTACTCTTTTCGAGTTCTCTCAGCTTTTTAGAAGAATCTAAAGCTTATCATCGTTTTAAACTAAATTCTTTCAGGGTTCATTGAGACGCACGGTGTCAAGAAGCATGATTCGGCATGGTCTTGCTCTCGTTGGTTGCACCAGTGTAGCGTTTTGTGGATATTTCACAATCAGAGGAGACGAACAGTTTTATAAGAATGTCATAATGCCAGTAATCAAGTTGTTAGATGCTGAAAGAGCACATCTTTTATCTGTGAAATTAGCATCCTATGGATTAGTGCCAAGAGATAGAGGAAAAGACCCTGAGATCTTGGTAAGAAATTAGGTAATATGGTGTAAGAAAGGGTAGATGTGGGGTAAGAAAGGGTAGATGTGGGGTAAGAAATTGTAGACATGGTGTAAGTTAGGGTAGGTGTGGGCAGGAATGACATGATGTGAGGGACGGTAGACATGCATGTGGTAAGAAAGGGTAGATGTGGGGTAATAAATGGTAGACATGGTGTAAGAAAGGGTAGATGTGGGTAGGAATGACATGATGTGAGGGAGGGTAGACATGTGGTAAGAAATGGTAGCCATGGCAAAAGCTAAGAAAGGCTAGATGTGTGGTGTAAGAAAGGTTACCCTGGTAGCTACGGTATTTGTATTTTATATGATACAACGATGGTATTTATAATATTTTATCTTCAACGTTTTGACTACCCTGTGTTTGTTAGCAAATTAGCATTGTAAAGCCATGCATTAACAAACAACACACCCTCCTATACATGTAATAGTCAATCCATTGATGTGTGGAACCCCTGAATTAGCCCTCTTACCATACGATATCTACAGGTAAAGGGCTGTCTATACATTTTGTAATACAGTATGTCATATTGCATTTTTTTCCCTCAGAATACAAGAGTGTTTGGATTACAGTTTTCTAACCCTGTAGGCCTGGCTGCAGGATTCGATAAACATGGTGAAGCTGTTAAAGGTCTAGTAAAGATGGGTTTTGGGTTTGTTGAAGTAGGTAGCATTACCCCAAAACCTCAAACTGGTAACACACGACCAAGAGTTTTTAGATTGAATGAGGACAAAGCTGTCATTAACAGGTAATAGGTCGCTAGGCAGGGCTCAAAATAACGGCCGGTTATTTTGTAACATAACCATGATAGATCACCATTATATGACCATGATATTACTGTGACATGACTATGATATATCACCAGTATAAGACCATAACATTACTGTAGCATAAGCATGATATATCACCATAATATGACCATGATATTACTGTGTCATAAGCATGACATTCCACCATGATAAGGTATGATATTTTTATATGGATCAAATAATTTGATCTTATATAATACCAGTAGACACTTTGCTCTGTCACTTTGTTGCCATATCAACAAGGTTAATTATCGTCCATTTATCTAAAATGTCTGTGTGAGTAAATATTTCTTACAATTACATTACATAACACTTTGATAGGTATGGATTTAACAGTGACGGCCATGACGTAGTTAGACAACGTCTTGAACAACATAAAGATACTGACTTGCAAGGAATCCTAGGTATCAATCTGGGAAAGAACAAAACATCAGAAGACGCAGTGTCAGATTACTCAAAAGGAGTCAAATGTTTTGGTCCTTTGGGTGACTATCTTGTTATTAATATATCATCGCCAAATACCCCTGGACTTAGAGCTATGCAAGGCAGAGAAATGCTGACTAAACTAATAGATGAGGTAATTATAAGAAAAGAAAATAGAACTAGCACGTAAACTAGTATGGGCTGCGTCAGTGTATAATGCATAAAGAATGATGGATAAGGTAAATTGAACACCATAGAAAATAGAACTAGCAAGTAAACTAGTATGGGCTGCACTGTCGTATGATACTGTTATAAAGAATGATGGATAAAGGTAAGAATGAAGGACTAACATCCAAAACGTCAGTTAAGATTAACTTGTTTTTATCATACAGTGTTCAATTTACCTTTAGTTAATCTATCATTCTAATTATAAGGTAAGCATGGATGACATACCGGTAGTTGTGTGAGTGTTAACCTCTCTCTACTGTTGACCAAGGTCCTTTTATATGTGTTTTGAGTTAGAAAATAGAACTAGCCAGCAAACTACAGTGTCGTATGAGCTACATTGGTGTTTTACATACAAAATGATTAATATAGGCAAATTAAACACTGATTATAAAACAAGTTTTACTTAGCTGACTATCAGCCAGTCCTTCGCTCTTTACTGTACATTGTATGTATAATTCATTTGTAATGTGTTTACCGACAGTACATAAGTATGTGTTTTGATACCAATAGGTTCTAGAGGCTCGTAGTTCATTACC
>JAUUIK010138813.1:0-10463 GCA_032270385.1 Urticina crassicornis | reverse complement strand
TGGTAAAAATATTGTCTTGGTTCTGTCTTGGTTACTATGCGGTAAGTAAATAAAGAAAGTGCTAAATGAAGGAGGATCCAACGATCGATCAAGCGAGATATACAATAGACAAAACAAGATAAGGGGACCATTACCACACTAAAGAAAAAGACGAAAGATCCGAGACTCGACAAACTGTGCTTCAAACTGAGAAAATTCATTAAAATATTTTTTTTTTCCGAATCTTTAAAACTCTAATTTTGTTGCTGTTATCAATGAACTGTCGTATATGGACACGCATCCGGGTAATCGAATCAGAACTACGCTAGAATGATGTATGGGTAATCCTGAGACTTGTCCAACTGTTCATCGTAGCTGTCAGTTTACATAAGGCTTTTGCACTTCATTCCGCACTTGAAATTTGTTTTTAAGGAGGATTATTACGTTTAGAAACTTATAATAAAATAATTTCATTAAGGAAGTCCTGATAAACGAAGAGAAATCTAATGTTGTCAAAAGAGGGTTTTTGAGGATTACTTTGGGATAAGATTATTTATCCATGTGGGTTTTTTTATCAATCGCTATAATCCACTTTGTAAGACGAATGATAGTGAGTACAACTGTTTTTTTTTTGTCTACAATATTTTGTTTTTCAGTGGAAGAAGTTTTATTTACAAACTGTGTAGGAAAGAGCTAAATTCAGTTCATACTACAGGTTGTGTAAGAGGCCTAGGTTTCGCGCCGATTTGGCCTAAAATGCCGAGTGCGTTTCATGTCTCAGCTCATTTATAAAGATCGTGACTTTGTGATATTGCATGTGTAAAGTCGGCGCGTTATTCCTGATGGAGACTCCCCTTCTCCCCATCCCCCACCCCCCCCCCCCCCAGACCCTTTTTGCATCAATTACTACCGAACTCTCCATTTTCAAAGAGTTTTAATTCTGCCTCAAGCATAAACAATTTTTAATAAATATGCGGTATATCCAGCAAACATTTTTTTTGGATAATGATTAAGCCGAAGTTTTCTTATTAGTTTTCGGTACAACTATCGAATTTTGGCCAGTTTACATTAGCATATTACCAGGATAAGAGTACGACGATTACCTTTGCATCAAATTTCTCTAAAATATTACTGATTCAACGCAATAATATACTCATAACAAAACAAAAAACACAGTGACATTTGTTATTTATGAGAATTAAATTAGGCTTTTTAATTACGATACTCATATCAATGCATTCCCGCCCTTATTGCTTTCATTGCTGGATTATAAGCTTAGAATGAAGACATGAATTTAGATTGGCTCCATCAACTTCTTTATAGTCATGATTCGTGTGAATATATAATTTAGAAATATTGAACGACAGAGAGACGGCCTGCTCGGAGATGACTCAATGTTACAAGGAGGATGAGAATACTTACAGTACCGTGACTTTCAAATGGCTTCCCCTCTGAACCAATCAAAAAGGCACGAAAACCCGTCTCATCCAATCGTAACTCTTGAATACGACATACACAACACTGTAAGTTTCCCACTCAAGTAATTTTTTTTTTTTAATTCAGATGATATGAGATTGAGAAAATAAAGGCAATTATAATGTGAAACTGAAACGCCGAGGTTTTTTCAAAGGGCGTTATCGAAGATTTGTCATGCCGCTGCTAGTTGAAAAGTTAGACTTTGTTCAGCGTTCGACTTAATTGCCTGACTAATTTGCAATCTTTCCCGCCTTTCCACATCAATATTTAGCGAGGGCACTTCTTTCCTTTTGTTAGGGGACAAAAATAACCCTCATTTTTAATCAATTGCAAAGAGCTTATTTCTTGTTTCAAGTAATATTAATTATAACCAGTTTTCCACTCACCTCAAAGATGCTCATAATAGCGCAGAGGAGATGCTTTGGCTGCATCGAAAACAACCCACTTTTATTCCTACGATTTTATCGTCGATCAATGCACATTATTGATGCCAAAAGCAATGAAAATTTAACGCAAAACAGTATTTATTAATGTGCAGTTTTGTGATAATCTTAACCAAAGATAATCATTTTTAGTGGGTTTTGTAATAGAGTATTTTTTTTAATCTGTAAAAATACCTCAGGATTATTTCAGCTAGTTTTTCAAGTGTATGATTTACATTACATTCTTTTTGTGAACACATTTCTATTTCATTCGCTTCAAATTCGACGGTTTTCTATTTCAAAAGCAGGTTATCATTTAAACCACAGATTATTTTATTCAATTTTAATCAGTTCTTACGCCGGTGCATTTCCCGATACCTTCACACGCGACTGGTTCACAGAAACTAACTCAGAAATATAGAGCGCTGATTGGTCGAGAGACGAATATGAGCTCAGCTGGGTCTTCCGTAGTTCATTGAGGAGAACATTCACCAACGGAATGATTTAAAAAGACTATCAGCGAAGATAAACAAGTAAATAGATCATTAAATCCTTGTAGAATCATATTTATTTATAAAAGATATAAAGTAAACAATGATAAGGTCTTCTTTGAACGAAAATTCGAGGAAAGATTAACGTAGCATCGAGCCAAAATTGAAAGAACAAAACGCCAATTGTATATAGAAAATCCGCAGCGGCTTCGACCCAGTCGCATGAGGCAAAAAAAAAGACACCTCGGGGATTATTTTCAAAAGAAAAGCAAAATACAATGGAAGTTTATACGAGTCTCACTGCAAGAGGTCTTTCTAATAATGCTTGACTTTAAATGCTCGAACTCCGCATGAACTATAGTCAAGGACCAGCAAACAGTCAACAATCTTGAATAGAATATATGTATATAAATGAAGCGAAAGCTAGCTGGCAAAATTAATGACATTCACGAATAACAATTCGAGATAGAAATATTATGAATTTTCCATGATATTGGTTATCCAATAAACTTGTTTAAAGTTAAAGTTAACTGAAACGATTTTTAATTTGCTCAAAAACATCTTTTATTACGTACACACAAGAAACATAAGTGCAGTTACGTTTTGGATTTGTTGGAGACACAGCAAGGCTTTTCAACATATCTCCGGGCAGATATATACCCCTGACGGTGACCTAATCAAATCCTTAAGGGTTTTTTTTTCAAGTTTATCAACATCACAAATAGAAGAATAAGTGTTAAATACTAGAAGTAATATTATTAAAACAAAGCACAATTTACAGTCTTTGGAGGAAATATCATTAAAAGTTTTCGTTAATTTTACAAGGCTCAATGATGTTTTTGGTCTAGCCTCGCCATTTAAAAGTACTGTGATTTAGACATTATGTAGTCCATATATTCAGCAGTTGATAGGCCCAATGGGGGCCCTTCTTCTAATGTTATTTTCATTAGACAGCCGAACTGATCCTTTCCTAAGTTAGCTCAGTATAGCATAAGACCAGAGACAACATATCAAGTCCAGATGCCAAGCTTTTGTATTCTCTGACATTTTCACCAGATAACAGTACGCGAGCCACACGACAAAACTACCTCCAGGCCGAGTGCTAGCAGTTCAGATCAAGTAAGTATAGAGTGAAAAGGTCAGAATTGCATGTTTGTATTCAATTAAAAAATGAATTTTGCTTGGCAATACCAAAGAATGTCTTGTAGAGCGTTTTTATATCTTCATCAAGAAATGAAATCACTAATAAAACATGAATGTTCTGTGTATTTTAGTATATTTTTTATTCTTTTCAGTTGATTTTATGAGGATGGATGTTCCTGCGTGGTGGCAGTTTTCGATTTGGTCAGCATTTCTTTCCGGGCTTCTCGCTACCAATAACACAACCACAGACTACAGCAAGCCTTTCTCCACCCAGGCCAATAGAAATGACTTTCAAAATTATTCATCGTGAGTATGATATGTATAATATTGGAACCTTGTAGAATTTAAGGGATTATAGTAATTTTTTTCCATAGTATTTTTGACTACTGTGAGGTCAAATCTGAGGCCGGTAAAAATTGCATTAATCTTGTAAAAACCAAACTTGTGGTGTGCACCACATTTACTACTATAACCGTAACCCCATTTTATATGAAATATATCGTATTTGATCTCGATTTCCAATGGTTTTCCAGCCACATTCATTTTATCAGTATAGCCCAAGCACTCCAACTGTAGAGCACGGGCTATGTGATAAAAACGTTATAAAACCTTTGGCCATTCAAATGGCAAGATACACTGAAACCGAATCAAATTTTTCATTATTTAATATACATGAGACAAGTTACGACCACGCAAGGGAAAGACCTTGGATAACTGATAGTATAGACCCGATGAGATTTAATGATTATTGCCGTGCCGTTTTTATGCGACACATGCCACAATAACCTTTTTTCCCCAGTAAAACGGTTTCAGTAATATTTTCAATGTAGTATACATTTTGTTTCAACGCCAGCCGCTGTATTTTGACTACTGAGTAATATACTGTACTCACTGACGACTCAATCTCCAATATACTACTGCCGACTAGGCTAGGGTTTCTATAGCCGGGAAATAATGACTAGTAACACTTTAATATGGTATTAGCTAAAGAAACCCATCAGATCTAATATCAGTTAAACACTGTTTGAACAAAATATTGCTTTAAAGTTAGTTGTCTTGCCTTCAAACGCTGTGATCTGGCTATTCTAATTTTTATATTCTGAGAAAAAAACTTCCAGCAAAAGACGAAACAATTCGTCTGTTTATTGCTTCAAAGTATTGTTGAGTAAAAAAAATCAAGTGATTTTATAGCACGTTTTTATCGTGATGTTGCCTCATCCAATATATAGCCTGCGACGCATGCGCAGTTACAACCACAGCAAAACTCCGGCGTGGAAGAAACCTCGGTTGAACTTATAACGTTCAACCGATAATCACTTTTGAACGTTTTTAAAGTTCTGTCGTTGTTGAGGCACGAAAATCAACCCAGAAACGTAGAAATTGGCAGAATATTCAGTCACTCCAGGACGAAGAAACTTCACGCTGATTGCAAGGCGAAACAATTAATAATACTACGACGCTTTTCATTTCGAAAGAAAGAATGTCTCTGCATGTATTCTACGAAGTGATGAATGTCCTCGCTGTCTGCCTGTGTAGTCCATCTATTGATAGCTACAACAACGAAACTTCTGCATCCAAACAACTTTCTGATGGTCATCGTTCGTGAATCAAATGACTGGCTCTGGCTTACTACCGACACGCTGCAACTTTTACTTACAATTATTGAATAAAATTATCTCACTGTTCTTGGTGTATGCGATAGTTTTAAGCAAGTTGTGGGCTGGTTTAGAAAAAGAGATTCGTGTTGCGAATCTGGAGTAAGCTAATCACATGCTACAAAATTGTACCGCCTTCACAAATTCATTTAAAACTTGACATTCAGCTAAGAAAAACAAACAAACAAACAAAGAAAATGGTCCGTTTGCTTTCTATTTTATGAGATTTCAGCAACAATGTGTTTGCGCTAACGGTTTAAAAAATAAAAAACAATGAAAATAGACTGTTCACCTGCTTTAGTATTTTAGTATTAATAGCAAATGTACTCAACAGAAATTCCACGACTATTGATATGTGTGTTTTCCGTTATTTGTCAATGAAAGATTCTCAATTAGTTTTCTTAATTCACTCCAGCTGACTAGATTTCCAGACTTCTTTACATTTTGCCTCACTCCACTAGACTCGCTAAGAATACTTATTAGAAAACACCAGGATGTTTTCATAATAACTTGGATTAATTAACTTTGTTTCTATATATAGGCTGGCTTTAATAAATAGGCTCAGCTAGAACATTTACTTTTAATATGCTATAGCACTGTTCCCATTTAAAGCGGAATTCCAAAGAATAGATTACAAAATAGCAGGCCATGCTTAGAGGGAAAGCTAGGCCTGGGTGCAAATATTTGCCGCCTTTCTTAGGTTTGTTACGTTTGTTGTCATGACGACCGTGGTTTACGAGACTGGCACACATGAAGCGCATTTCGAAGTAGGGAGATCGTACTATGTCAGATTACGCATGAACATTTACTAGTCTATAAGGCACTGACTTCAGTACAGCTTGGTTACGGTACGGTATGCCGTGTAGCACTAAAACGGCTTCCTATTGTTTTCCGGCACCTGGATCGGACGTACAGCTGCCGTACAGTAGAGTACGACTAGTACAGCTATCGACTTGCCCTCGCTTTTTCCTCGCATACGTATGCTGTATTGTAGCCAGAGTGAACTTTGTTTACCTACTTCAGCAACTACAGCGACTATTATTATATTAAAGTAATAAGTTTTGCCCTTGCACATCTTCGACCGCCATATTTGCCGCGCGCGTCAGCTATTTCAAATGGAATATTTCACCTTGCGCGTTTTTGTTTTTCCCAGATCTTCGCCTACATCTTGGAGAGAGATAGCAAGGAATAAATCAAGACTCGTAAAGCACCTTCTAACAGATTACGACAAAAGATTCCGACCTTTTACTGGAGGTAGAGAAACAAATATTTTATTTATTCATCAACAAACGATAAAGTCGACTTCTAATAACAAGTGGTCCAGTTACCGAACTCTCTTTAACCCCGCCGGAAAAAGAGCCAGGTAAGACAGACTCTCTTACCTCCGCCAGGGTCTAGCCCCCTTTTCGGGCGGGGGTATAGAGAGTCCAGTGACTGGACAAGCTAACAAGTGAAGCAGTTAAAACCTGGTTTCCAATCTGGCCCTCGGTTCCTGGTCGAATTGGAATTTGGTTTTTGTGGAGGGAGGAAAACCAGAAAACCCAAGGAAAAGTTTGCGCTAAATATAAATGTTGCTCCAGATAGCTCACATGTGATACGAAATACTTAAAGCTTGATATATTCAATGTGATTTTCTTATTTCTTAATTCAGTGTGGCCTCTAGAAGTTCGTGTCGACATGTTTATATCGAATATTTGGGCCATAGAGGAAGCAAGAATGGTGAGTCTGTTACAGCAAATGTTACGATTTTACTGTATACCGGCGTCACTTTAGCGATGAATACAAAACGTAGTGCTCACGCCACATTCACAAAAAGAATATTTTTCGAATCTGTTAAGCTTATATCGTCATAATTACAATGCGAAATTATATGTATATGCGGAATACTAAACATATAGGTTTTGGGAAGCATGGGTGGTGTTGCGGTAATACGCTCGCCTCTCACCGCTGTGGTTCCAGTGGGTCGTGGGTCGGGTACTTGAGTTTGTTGTTGATTCTCTCCCTTGCTTCGAGGGTTTTTCTCCGGGTTCTCCGGTTTTCCTTCCTCCGTAAAAATCAACATTCCTAAATTCCAATTCGAACATGAGGGCCACTGGGTTATCAGTATGATTGTAAGAAATTATAACTGTCGTGTGTCACCCTCATAAAATAAAGTTCATTTATAGTTAACATATAAAGCTATTTCAAAAAAGGTTGCTGAAGGTTTTGTTGCATCTTGCATTTTGCATGTTGCATAGCAAGACTAACATGTGTTGTGGATCATACGTAACTAATGTTAGCACACAACTAAAATATTTTTGAAATTTCTGCTATACAGACCTTTCGCTGATTGCATTCACAATCGCCTATATGGCATTTCGGTCTTGGTATGCAAGATGCAACAAAACATTCCGCAACCTTTTTTGAAATAGCTGTAAATGATCACAAGGTTGCACGCAGTAGGGAGGGGAGGAGTAGGTTGACCAAAATAGAGATGCGGCGGTGGGACAAAGTCAGTTTCTATTTTAGATTTTAGATTTTATTTACATTGAAAAGGACACTGATAGACACAGCATTAAACATGAGATTTATAGAACAGGGGTGTATAGCTCATGTACCCCTCAATCATATCAGTACCTGACACGTATGGCACGGTACTTTAAAGCGTCGATATTTTCCCCTAGGATTTCACCATGGATATGTATCTACGTCAATACTGGATGGACCCTCGTCTAAGCTTCCCCGCCTCTATTCTAAATAAAGAAGTATTGACATTAAATAGGCAAACCATCGACGAAATATGGATTCCTAGTACGTATTTCTTCAACGCTAAGAAAGCTTATTTCCATGATGTCACTACTGAGAACTACCTCCTTATGATACATCCTAATGGAGATGTATTCTACAGTGTACGGTAGGTACCGGAGAACCTTAAAAAATCACTACTAGACAATGGGAGAAACTCGATCCAGGTGTGTGAACCTTTGTAGGGGACTCTGTGTCCTTTTGTTCTCTCACCGGTACATTATGTACAAATCTTTAAATAAATACTGAATAAATAATAATAAATAAATAATAAATAACATAAGACGCTGTGTTTGGGAATCGAATCGTGTCGCACATTTTAGGAGCGAGTACTTTGCGGTAATGATAACTGCGTAACTCCCAAAAACATTGAAATAAATCACGTGATCGCCTTATTTGGAACCATCGTACTTGTGAGAAATTTGCTTCGTAAAATTTCATCATTTTTGCCATTTTCAGGTTAACGATAACGATGGCGTGTAAGCTGACACTTCAACAGTTTCCACATGACGTCCAAAAATGCGAGATGATAGTTGAATCATGTAAGGTTAAAATTAAAAGCGGTTTGTAAGCTAAGCGCATGCGCATTAAAGTCTTAACTCGGGCGCTCCTCTGCTTTTTCGGTAAGTACTTCATGTATGCCGATTATTATGTCCTGAGATACTATTTGTATCCAACCCTAACCCAAACCCTAACCCTAACCCTAACCCATCGGCACACATAAAGTACTGACCGCGTTTCCTACCCTGTCCATTGAAAGCTGAAGTTGGCTTTGTAAATGGAAATTTTCTTACATTCTGTTTCATTTAGACGGTTACCAAGCAACGGACGTTTTTTACAGATGGAATTCGAGGAACACAACAAACGACGTCGTGTATATTTCGGAAGATTTAGAGATGCCACAATTCAAGATAACAAACATCGAATTAGAAGAAAGGACGAATATCTACAATATAGGTACGGTTTTACCTTGCATATCAGAGAAACGGTAACGGCGTTTTGCTAGTCACAATTTGACTTTGTGTCATAACTCTGCCTGTCCGCTTTGTAAAGTGGTTGTTTTTAACTTATTTCTTTCAGGTCCGCATTCAGCACTTGTTGCCAAGTTCACATTTCATCGTCGCCTTGGTTACTACATGATTCAGACTTACATCCCATCGATGCTAACAGTCATAATATCATGGTTCTCCTTCTGGATCTCGCCCGACTCACCGCCAGCGCGAGTGGGCCTGGGTATCACTACAGTACTGACCATGATCACCATATCGAACAGCGCACGCGCGCCTTTGCCGAAGGTCTCCTACACTAAAGCAATCGACTGGTTCTTGTTGATGTGTCTTGTGTATGTGTTTGCGGCACTTATGGAATACGCTATCGTTAATTTTCACGCTTGTAAAATACAGAAAAAGAAACAGGATAGAATAAATAGCGTAAGCAGATTAAAATATTCGTTGAAGTTTCATTGAGATATTTAAAATTAATTTATCCACTCGACCAGTTAACATTAAATTAATTTTACTCAATCTTCAATTACAAATTGAATTGCTGCATATGTCACATATTCTAAAAATATAATAAAGATTGTAATTGAAGATTAACTAATTGCGAAGATTGATTGAAGATTAACTGAATATTCATTGAAGATTCATTAAAGATTAATTGAAAATACATTAAAGATTAATTGCATGGTCCAGTAGATTCGTTAAAATCATAATTTCTACTTCACTTTAGTTTTCGAAGCGAATTAGACGAGAATTCGTAAACTACAATCCAGACGACGAGTCTAATCCTTGTCTAAACGACGAAGAACTGACAAACATCCCAGAAGAAGACCAACAAGAGACCAAGAAAGAAGCTAGTAACGGCGCACAGTCACATAAATTTAGAGCTCTAACTGCTATAGTAATGTAAGTTTGCTTTCTGCATATCATTATACTTCCTTTTGTATTACACATTGTCAATGTAGACTTGGTTAAACTATATAGAAAATAATACATGGGCGTGCAGAGATATGAAAGCTCGATATCTCAATGACGAGTGCACAAGAAGATAAATTCATATCTCCAAGCATCCATGTATTATTTTGTTTATTATATAAACATTTCACTCCAAACCAGAAAAAAATCGTGGAAATCGCTGATTGACTAAAACTCGATATCAACAAAATTATCGTATCAGAACACATGTGCTGATACGATTTTTCTCAGTGGCGGAAATCCCTATAACACACTATAGTTAAAGACCTTTATCACGCCAAGGTCGCCATATTGGTTAGTATATAGAAACAAACTATGCGGCAAGCACACCAAGGAGCACCAGAACACGACAGTATAAACAGGCAGAAACAAAGGATTTATTCTCCAGGGACTACCACAAAGTTACGGCGTGATAAAATTCAAACAGGAAGACAGCGCGCAAATACGTTTCTAAGGCCCGGGTTTAGACGTCGAATTTCACATGTGCCGAATCTAATGCAAATGAACTCAAACAATAGGTTTTGCTCATTTGCATTA
>JAUUIK010138703.1:0-12975 GCA_032270385.1 Urticina crassicornis | reverse complement strand
TACGACTAAAAAAGACATGTAATTGTACGATGGATTGTGATTTCTACTCTTAAATGTGCCACGCTCTTGTTTGGTTTGCAGAAAACAGAAAAAGACTGCAAGATTAACGGCGATGATTTTGCAAACTGTGATAAAGTATACCTAATCAAATCCGTCAATTCTCTCACCTACGAGTTATGACATAAACATACCTTTCAGCCTGTTATTTTCAACTATATATCAACGTATTTTAAACTATGTATCAGTACGTTCAGATACAACATAAAATCTACATTACCTTATGCAGCAATTTAAAGATTTCATGCTCAATTCTTCTCTCCATATTAAAACTCACAAATTTTGGCAAAGTCACGACTGAATTGCCTAGCAATGGTTATAATCTGTAACAAGTTCTGCAGCTTACCTTGAATGTCTCTCCCTAGAATAATATTGTATTGTAAATTCTTTCTTAGCAGGTTTCCTAATCTGATTTAGTTTCTCGCCATTTTCCTCTGTAATTCTTCTTTTTTTTTATGGACGCGACTTCCCGCCGTCCAAGCTTGGATAGCAACTCAACAACAGGTACTATCTGGATTGTGATTGGCTAGTGGTTAACTTAAGTGTTTATGTTGTATATTTCTAATTTCAAATAAGCATCATTGTGCTTGGCAAGGTATTTATTTAAAACCTTGTCGCTCAAGCCTTGGATATATTCCAACTATTTGGAATACATGTTCGCATAAACTAATCTTTTGCTGAATAAATTATCATAGATTATTCTAGAAAGATAAATATCTGCGGAAGCTTGGTAACGAGAGGGACTTGAATTCCCATGATGGTTTGGTTATTAAATTTAAGTGGAATTTTATTACAGGTTTTGAAAACTTGAGTTCTTACCTGATATGCAGTTTCCGTATTGACGCTAAGTTAACATTTTTGACATTTTTTGGAAGCGAACATAATAACTCAATTAGACCACTTACAGTAAAGTGCTAATGCTTGCATTGGAGCCAAAATTAACAAGCTTCACTTCACAATGGGTCGTCGCTCATAGCAAGTGTAACATGCCCTATTTCTCATAAACACCAACTTTTGCGCACACAAGTAGTTCACGCGTCTGGGGTTAGTAATACTGTGACTACAGTGTTCTCTTCACTGCAAGTTTCTTTGGATTGATTCTGATTCTGGGAGTTATATTGTGAAAACGTAGCAATTTTCTTTGGCATATGAAAACAACAAGCTGCCAGAAAATTTTCTGTTTCATTTACACATTTGGAAGCTTTCTTTCGAGCGCTCGCGAGGGCGGGGTGTGTGGGGAAGGGTGGGGGAGGTTTAAATCTTACGTTCGCCATGGAGGATATGTATGATGAATTGTTGCGCGCGTTAATGAATACAGGATGTGGAGACGTGAGTCAGTAAACTCACGAGTACATTACCTTTTTTGACGATTACCTATACTGCAAGCAGGGATGACTATGTAGCAATAGAGTTTAGATTCGGAGATCAAACGAAACTATCTCTCAGTCGATCGGCAATACAAGGTTGTAATATTTCTCAATCATTGGTAAGGGAGATTATTAAAAAAATAACTCGAACCAAAGCAAAGTTCTTTTTTTATGATTTTTATTTGAACACCCAAACCTTCATGATATTTTAACACCTTACGTTACTTTCCAATTGTTAATCATTTACAATCTAACTCTGTATTTACAGATTTTTTCTATAAACTTAATCTTATATTTACAATATTTTCAATCTACTTAATTTAGGTATTTAACTTAATCTTTTTATTTATACATAACATGACATTTGAAATCTCTAAAATATCATTCGAAATCAGTTTGTTTATTTATTAGTGTCGTTTACGTTTTCAATTTATATCCAAACTTCCTATCCTAAAGGAGGGCGCATTGTTGATAAACGTTGGCTTTCTGATGCTAACATGCCAATCAAAACTCGCAACAGATGTTGCACAACAATGGATGACGTCACAGTGCGTCCTCCTATAGACCCTATTAATAGTGTTTCGTGCTACGAAAAGCACGTGAATATATAAAAAACAAATAGTTTTCTTCAAGTGACGTCAACTAAGGAATGATCTGTTATCTTTGTATTCTACTGCTAGCTTTGAGTACAAGTTATTATTGAATTCGACTAAATCAAACATAGTGTTAACACCATTGACGTCATTTTGCGCTAATTTAAAAAATGTCCATTCAACAAATTCATGATTACATTCACTAATAGCTAAATGAAATGTTCTAACAAAACACCAGTACTTTCGATACATTTTGCTTCGTACGTACCATACCTGCTACGTACTTGCAATATGTATGGCATGATCGTTTCTAAAAATTCAGAACTATATGCATTGCCATATTAATTATATTCTACAAGACTATTCAATTTGGTTGTCAGAGAAATCAGTTTTTCATATTATAATAACCACTTAGATAAATCATTTATATTATAAAAACCAACATTCCCAAAAATCCAATTCTACAAGGAATCATTTAACAATTCTCTTCGTAAAGGTAACGATGTAATCCTCATAAAACAAGGTTATCTATGTGTTATTATTGTTATTATTATTATTATTATTTATTTATTTAATTAGTTTATACCATCTATTATAACTAGATTTATACACATGCCATTGTGTAAACAATGTTAGTTTTTCTAAAAGTATTTATCAATACATTTATATAGTCGTAATCACTTCAGTGTCAGTGATTTTTTTCAGCACGCCCCTGTAAACATGGTTACATATTGACCTTTTTGCTTATAAAGCCTGAGCTTGAACTTGCAAGTGTGACGAAAATGTAGTGTAAATTTAATTTCCTTTTATGAAAACATGGCTTAAAAAACGAAGTTTGCAATTTGCAGAACCCAGTTAACACAGTTAAAACAGTATTATTTTTTGTAATATCAAAAACGGTTCGTGATTAGTTGAGTTTCCAACATTGATTCAATGTAAACGAGACTAAATTATCTTATTCGATAGTAGATTGATCAGTAAACTCTACCAATTTATCGTAACGACAAATATGACGGCTATACACATTTTACCATAATGCTTTGCAAGCCTGAAATCCAAACAATCCCATTGACAATATAATATCCCACTGATATTATATTGACTGACAGGTCAGTTCGACAGCTCCTGCTGTTTTTGTAATGCTATGTTGTTTATGCGCAAAGCATTATGGTTAATGGTAACAGTCTTTAGTTCGGTCGAATTTTGTTATGAAAATTCATAATCAACAATTTTTTCACACAAAAAAGTATTATTTAGCCAATAGACCAGTTTCACGTTCTTGAAAGGTAACCCGGCTTTTGCACGAAAGCGAGGCTATAGTTGAGCTTGCAATGATAGAGACTTGTAAATGATTGTTAAACGTGTTAAAAAAGGTCTCAATCATTGCGAGGTCAACTCTAGACTCGCTTTGATGCAAAAGCCTGGTTACCTTTGAAGAACATGAAACTGGTCTATTAAATGCTGTTCTTGAAACATCCATTAACTTTGATAGATAAAGTCGTGAAGAATTATTTTCTATCATATTGATTCAATATCATTTCTACTACATATTAACCTGTCTAACTTGTAAAAAAGCTCTTCGGAGGTTAAATTTAAATCAAACTTGACAAATATTATCCTACATTGAAATGAGTCTGTATACCACCTATTTCAAAAAAGTTTGTCAGGGCCATAGGGCATAGGACATTGGTCATATACCAAGACCAAAATGCATTGTAGGTATTACAAGTACATTAAAGTCCAATTTAGAAACAGTCAAATAAAGCCAAACACAAACACTATCAAAACTGTATTTTGGCAATAATTATTTTTTTTAGATATTTGGACAAGAAAACTAGAATATACACATTGCTTTTGAGGTCCATAATGCATTGTATTGGTGTGACCTATGTCCTATCGCTCTGACAACCATTTTTGAAATAGGTGAATAGACTCATGTTAACGATTCAGCTTATTGATCAAGAGATGGCATAACATCCCTAACATTGTGCCCATTTGACATTTCGACCATTCCTCCATTTTTTGTCATCATACTGGACTGCTGCGCACGTTCGGTATTTGTATTGCTAGATGAGTCTTGGTCAATAGAACAAGACTGCATCTCTGTCTCCCCGGCAGCATGGTGATCTTCGTCTGTGTTACTTACAACCTGATGTACCTCACTACCGACTGGTACGTCATTGCGCTGAATGGAGGAATGGGAAACGGGCTGCTGTAGATTGTTTGGCCTTTCTTGAACGGTTCCTTGCTGGTTATTTACGTACATCCCAGAGTACTGTGTATTCATATCACCTCTATTAGAGGATTGCATCATTTGTTCGTTGGTCTTTTCATTTTGGTACAAATTGGGCGGCATTGCAGAGCGTCCCATTGTAGAGCTGTGGAGACCGAATTGTGATTGTTGACTAAAAAAGAACAAAAAACATTCAAATATAGTGATACACATTAAGCTCACTGGCTCACTCAGTTTTAGGATATTGCACGCACATTGAGATTTGACAATTAATTATCTTTCTTTCTTACAGTACCTGTATGTTGCGGAACATAAAGAGGTGGCTGTATTCTGACCACCACGAAAGGAAGAGCGCTGAGCCATGTCAATCATTCTAGGCGAAAGACTTTCTAGTCGCGATATCTTCTCTTGCAGAATATCAACCTCTGATTGAAGTCTTCTGTTTCGCTGGACCATATTACCGCTGCGATCAACATGCTGTGTCATCTGAAAAGATATGACACCGTTATCTATTGTCTTAAAACCAAGGTTACATGACCCCGGCTCATACAACATCAAGGTGATTTGAGGCCAAGCGGGCGTTTAACCGAAAGGAGGGGAGAGGGGTTGGGGGGGGGGGGGGGGGCTTTTAACCAGAACAAACTTACAAGGGAAATGAAATCAAATTTACTCGATCTCACTACAAAGGCTGCTTACCATTGGGTCTCTTAAGCCTTGCATTCTCATTTGCATCGATGTCTGAAGGTCTCTTTTCTCTCTTTCAAATCTGTCTTCTATGTCTCGTCTTTCTTTTTCAAACTCAGTTTTCATCAATAATCTGTCTTGACGATACTTTGTTTTCAAGTGAGACATCTCTTCTGTTAAGCTCTCGTAGTCCTTCTCAAGCTCACGTATCTTGTTTTCAAAATATGCTTTTTCTTTTTGGAGTTGGTTTTGATACTCGTTTTCAATACGAGTAAAGATCTCCTTGTTGTTTAGTATACTTTCGGTGCTGTGCGCATGCGTCGTACTGTAACCAGAATCCTTTTCAGACTTGTAGTGTGCGTGTTGCTGAAGTTGAGACTCGAGCTGCATTCTGTGTTCACGTAATCTTGTGATTTCCTGCCTCAAACTCTCTAAGGTACTTTCGATGTTCTCTTTTTCCTTGCGGAGCTTTCGGCGATATTCTTCTTCCAAAGAATTCCTGAATTCTTTCTGATTTTCTTTCACTCCCTCCAACTCTAAAAGTGATTCTTGTAAATCATTTTCAAGTTTGAACTTTTCCTCTTTAAACTTGATAACCATGTCTTCCATTTTATTTTCATACTGTTGTAGTTCATTATTCATTGCCTCCAGTTTCTCTTCGTATTTCTCTACATCGATTCTATATTTCCCTCTTAGTTCTTCTTCAATTTTCAATTTCTGGACCTCTTTTGCTCTTTCGAGCGATTCTGTGAATGTCCTTTTCTCTTCTTCGGATGCTTTTTGCATCTCAGCTTTGGCTTTCTTGTATTCTTTCTTGACGTCTTTTTTCTCTTGTTTTGCTTTGTTTAATTCTTTCGTCAAAGCATCAATAGTTACCTTCAGTAATTTCTTTTCTCTGTCATGCCTTTTTGTCGTCTCATCTTTTGCCTTTTGAAAGTCAGCGAGTTTTTCTTTTTCGTTTTGCAGCAATACTTCCAGTTTTTGTATTTGTTCTTTGTAGCTGCGCACCTTATCAGCCACAAGATCGTGTATCTTGTTCTCTAACACTGCACTTTTTGAAGACAGGTTCTTTTGGAATTCTTCCTTCATGGCTTGCTGCATTTCTTCGCTTTCCTTGCTCAAACGTTCCTCTAACTCCTTCCTCTCATTCTGGAGTTTCTCTTTTAAATTTTCTAGCATTCCCTGATAGTACTTTGAATTCTCCTCCAGTTTATTCTTAAGAATATTATTTGCGTTTCTTTCCTTCTCCATCAATGATGCAAGATCGTGATCTTTTCGCAGTAGTTGCTGCTCGAGTTGCCCGATTCTTTCCGACAGGTTGTGAATCTCATTCTGTCTTTGATTTAACACATTCCTAAGCTCATTCCTCTCCTCCTCAAGTCTTTTTATTTTGTCCTCGTCGTCTTTTCTATCTTGATGTCCAGCTTTAACTTCTTCTGTTTTATCTTCAAGCTCTACTTGTATCTGAAGATTTGGCATCATAGACGTGTACTCGAATGCTATGCCGTTGTCAACTTGGTATCTCTCGTAATCGGGTTTGTTCTCTGTGACATTTACTTTGCTCGCCACTGGCACTCTTTCCTCAACACGTGCTCCACTTGCATTTACTGTAACTTTTTCTTCGATAGGTATTTCAGTTATGTCAGCAGGTGTCTTGAGAGATTCACGACTCTGATTGTGGCTATGGTTTTGTCCAGTGTTGCCATTTATCATTTCTGATCCCTTGCTATTCATAAGTCTTCTTTTTTCATCTTCTGATCGTTTCAATTCCTCTTCATACTTCTGAACTGTATTTCGTAGCATTTTTTCCCACTCCTCTGTCACCTTTCGCACAGCATCTGCATGCTTTCTAACATCGTCCTGGAGTTCACATACCTTCTCTCTCTCATTTTCAGCCTCTTTGTTGCTTTTCACCCTTGCATTATCTATCTCTTCTTTGTGTTGATTGTCCATGTCTTTAATTTGTGCTAGCAATGTAGCAACCTCGTCTCTCATATTCCCAAGCTCTTCTTCCATATCATTGAATCTTTCTTGTTCCTTTTCCAAAGTCTGGTTCAGTTCTTTTTCTGACATTTCCTTTTGTTTTTCAAATGACGATGTTAAATTAGCCTTTTCTTCATTAAAACATTCTTCCATCTCTTTGATTCGATTTGTAAGTTTGTCTGCTTCTTTGGTTAACCTAGTATTGCTTCTTTCCAATTCTTCCACCTTTTCGTTCATTTCTTCAATTTCATTATTCATAGTATCTTGTTTCCGCTGTAGGTCGTTTCTTTTTCTAGCCATTTGACTTACTTCCTCTTGTAGCTCCTCATTCTTTTCTTCCATCTCTCTTCGTTTCGTCTTCTCTTTTCCCAACTCTTCCATTTTTTGTTTTAGATATGTATTTTCTTGTTCAAGTTCGTCAATCTCATGTTTTAGGGCTGATGAAGGTTGTGAACTTCTGTTGTTATTAATGTCAATTTGATCTTCATTCTGGACTTCTCGAATTCTAACTTCGTCAGTGTATGGTTTTTCCTGTTGAATATTTTGAAGTTCTTGATTTGCTTTTTCTAAGGCTTCTATCTTCTCCTTCAGTTCTTCAATCATATCTTCATACATGCTCACATCAGGCTGCTGGAATTCGTCCTGCTTATATAAACTGCTTTGAGCAATAGGATCAACAGTTTCTGCATGGGCTGTGGTGGAATGAGGATCAACGTCTGCACGCAAATTAGTTTGGCTGCCACTTTCTGGCCCCATACGGTTTCTTAAATGTATACCAAGTGCCAGTTTATCAAACTTTGGATTTCCAGGAAGAGGTGCTCCACCTAAGGCCATTCTCTCCTTTTCAAATTCTTGTCTCATTTTTCCAGTTTTGTCACTGTCTTCCAATAGCTTATTTTTCAACACCATCAAATCTGACATCAAACCCTCAAGATTACCGCTTAGATGTGTCTTTTCTCGATTTTCGTTAAAGAATTTCTCCTCTAACATTCTTAAATCGTTGCTATATCTCTTTTCAATTTCCTTCTCTCTGGCTTGAAGTCTTGCAATTTTATTTTTAAGATCTTCGATTTCCTTTTGAAGTTTCCTATTGCTATCAGCAAGATCCATATTTATTTCTTCTAATCTCATTTTCTCTTCATTTCCCATTGCCAGTTCGTTCGCAGCATTTGTTAGTTGTTCTTCAAAGGAACTTTTGAACTCGATGATCTGTATTTCGTATTCATTGACTTCCCTTGATTTCTCTCTCATCCTTTCTTCCATCCTCTTCAGAGCTTCCTTGAGTAATTTCAGCTCGTCTTCATAATCAAATTTGCTTTCTTCGATAATTCTGTCCCTCTCTTTAATCTGTCGCTCCTTCTCTCGCAATGCATGCTCCAACTTTGTCTTCTCGTTTTCCACACGCAAGTATTCTTCTTTGGGTACACGGTTCTCAAAAGCATCCATAAATGTTTCCATAGGGTCGAGTCTAGGAGTCTGCTCATTATCAGGGTTGATATGCAGATGGTCAATAATCTCACCCAACTTTTCATTTTCCTCTGCTAACAAAGCTATATCAATTTCGTAACCTTTTACCAGCTGTGGAGAAATGCTTCTAGATTTCAAGAAGTGTAACAGTTCGGCATCATTCATCCCTGCTCTGCTAGAATGAGTTTTAGGCTTGTGTCGGTGAGTGTGTGACTTTAGGGGTTCTCGGGGTTTGTCCTTTTTTTGATGATCTTCTTTCAAAGGTCGCATGGTGCCCCCAGGATGTTCAGACTGCAGATATCTAGGATCTTTCAAACTTGAACTTATATCCTGTGGTGCTTCCCTCTGTCTCCTAGCACCTCCTCCCGTCTCTTTCTCCAAATATCTCAACTTTGTCTCTGTATCCTTCTTTTCATTTGTTACCTGGCTTAGTTTCAATTCTAGAAACTCTTTATCAGCCAAGAGCTTGCTTATTTGTATTCTGTCTAAGGAGGTGTCGCGCAGACTTCGAGCACTAACCGAAGTATCTCCATCATCTGATGTCTCGCTTGCAGTATCCGTTATCCAAAAGTCTCGCTCTTTCCTCAAATTCTTGAGTGCCTTTTTTATGTTAACGTTTCCCTCAACCAACGATCTAAGCTCTTCTTCGTCATCAGAAAATATAGACGACAAGTCGTCCTTGTCATGACTATCATCAAATGTATCATGTCTTACATCGTTTTCTTCTTTGCTTTCCATATTATACCCTGAGCTCTCTGCAGCATGGTACTCTCTTTCACTATCTTCTACTTTGTTACCGACCGAACTTGAAAGAATAGTGTTTTTCATTTTCAATGCAATATTCTCTTGCTCAAGCTGTGAAGCCTCTTGTTGATATTCGTCAAGCAGTTTTTCTCGTTCATCAACATTGTCTTTTTTCGATTCGTCGTCCTCGTCTGACATCCTCACAATAGCTTCCCTAAAGTCTTCTAAATCGTTCTTGTCCATGTATAGCTTCTAGAAAAACGAAACGATAAGATGTTTTTGTTATGTGAATGCAGAATCCATTAGAAGCTTCTACTTTTACTTGAATTTATTTGCGTTGGCAAGTTATTGCATTCTGCAGGTGGCAACTGTCCAAACTGTCTAAAAATGTTTGCCATGAAAACCTTGCACCACATATTAAAAAATGTAAACTCGGTGAGTTTGGTGAATCGAAATAGACGAAACAACAAAGAAAAGAGCCTTAGTTTTATAAATCTAAATTATTCCATTAAACAGCACCCCAAAGAGCTATAGTTTAGTGTCACGTACGGCAATATAATAACAGACTGTTTTCATTGGCAAATGTCCCATACACACATGCATAGCAATAATTTCAAACATATTATTTTCTAAATTCTAAAGTACAACTAATTAGCTATATTTTTCTTAAAAACAAGAGAAAAAGGAAAACAGCATGTCTGCTGCTTGTATAGTTAAATATATTGTTGTTGTTAGTATTTTGTGTGTTACTGTGTTTAAATGAGTCTCTAAACATTAATATATAAGACTTGTTTTAATATCCATCATAAAACTGTCAAGAAATTTAAAGTGAAGTGTAAATATTTTTATTGGCTGAGCCAAAAGTTCGACAATTTTTTCAAGTTCTAATTCATATAATTTATTAAGACTAGTTCCTTTACATGTATCTATAATCTGAACTAAAATTCATGATCATGCTTTGAAAAGCTTAAGCTTTGAAATTTGCAATATGCAGTTACTCTTTTTCAAAATAGATACCATGAAATATTTGAACAAAATACCTGGTTTAGAAACGTTATTGCAATTTATTCAAGGACAGAAATTGTCGGTATTGAGAAATTGCCTGAAATTAAGTAATTTGAGTGTTACTTAATGAACATTTAATTTAACTTGCATTCTAAGTGCCATTAGTTTTAGAGTATATGGCATTCCAAAGGAGAAGGAAAGTAGAAAAACAGACAGCTCTTTTAAGTTACATAATAATAATACAATAATATTTTTTTAAATTAGATAAATTTCAGAGATACTGAATTCGTAAGATTATGAGTTTTGCTTGTCTTTTTTTTAAATATTTTTTAGTCAAAAAGTGGAAATCAAGAAAAATATTAATATAGAATATCTTTTTTTATTAGTTTATCTACTAGTAAACTGATATTCTTATAAATTTAAATATTCTAATAAAATGTCAAAATTTTTTTGTAGATAAAATAAAACAAAACCTGTTGTTTAGAGTTTAGCAACAGGTGTTTTAAATCTTCTGCTAAAATTAGAATAATTCTTTCGGCTTGAATATGACAATATATAGAATGCTCTGCATGGGCTTGTTTATAATATCTGAAGCTCAGAACAAGCATCCAGAATATTAATACAATCAGAGTTAACGATTCTATTTCGCTTGTTGGTTTTAACATCACACGTATCGAATTCGGTATCATTGTTTTGATATTAAAAGATAAAATGTTTCAGCTTTCAATACGAAAAATAACTAGAAAAAACAACAAGAATTTAGAGTGCTTTTCTTATCGAACACAAGTATTACCTTTGTAATTAATTCACTTAAAAAATAGCTTTATATTCTTAAAAGACACCAAGCTCAAATACACCAAGCTCTTAGCCACTCATTGTTGCATTGTTTTTGTTTTCAGAATTTCGTCATGGTCGTTTGACTAGTCAACGAAGTTGTCGATAATTGAATCTAAATATTTTTGTCTTATGATTTACCGCGTTATCCAGATATTCATTAAATGCTTTAAATTTGATGTATATATTTACACAGTTTAGGTTTCTACTTACCTTAGCTCTTGATTAGAAATTAAGGAATGTTTGTACAAGCGCTTTCAACAGAGTACTACATTCGTACACCTATAACATCCGCTGGAAACACAAATTCGTTCGTGATTTCGTGAATACATTCTTGTTTAATCCTTAGGAAAATTTCTAATTTTCAATAGTTCGCTTTTCTGTTAATGAAGAAGACTTATATATCTCTCTATTATTCTTAGATACATTCATGTCCGTTTACAGTTTGTATTTTTTGGCATTCAACCAAAATTCTTTCCAACCTCGTCGCCACCTCTTTTTAAAAACAACGCTATTTTGCCATAGCGACAGGAACAAGAAACACGAGACATCCAGAATATTCCCTTTCATTTCAAATGAAATTATACTGTATAACATAGTTTAATTTATTTTAAGTTTATTCAAGCTAGTTCCAACCAATTTAAAGGCTTTTTGTCTTTGAACATCTCGTACAGATTGTGTACGTGGAATAATTCTGTTTTTTCTCACCAGCGGTTTTAAATACCAGTCAAATGCGCACGCAAATTTAAAAATACGGGGACGTTAATTCTCTGTTTTCCTTTGAAATATGTTTCTGATAAGAGCAATAAAACCGTTTGGACTTTTACAGGTGGAAAATCTTGTAATCTTTTTTTATCGACTTTTTAAGTTCTGTTGGCAAAAAAAGTATACGTACAGCAGTGACTTGTATGTTCTGTTTTCCCTAATTATTATGAAAACAAAATTATCGACATCTATAAAAATCGTGTTTGTGAGTTCCATCTATTGTGGATCGGAATTCATAATACACTGAGTAATCACGTCCAAATCCACAATACAGAAAAAGATGGCGGCCGTACGCGTACATTCACCGACAATGCTTTGCCAAACATAAATATAACATTTAGATATTGACTGACTTATTCCTATGGATGTCGAAAGTAGTAGGTTTATGTTGTTGACTTATTTAACGTATATCTGGTCTGTGAGCAACGTTTTAGTGCAACTTCAAGAGTTCGAGATCCTATAATTTATAAGTTATTTATATAGGTTAAAGGTTCTTTATGTGTTGAATGTGCAAGTAAGTCAAAGGAATTTTGAGTTTTTTTTTGTGAACATGTTAATGGCGGACATTTGCCCCCCATATAAGATTTACATACACTAGTTTCACAAACATTCAAAAGATAAAATATTGAGAAGTATTTGTGCTATACATGCAACAGGTATCGAAAGCTGTTAATATCTCATAACAATATTTCGACACCAATTTCATAATAGACACATCATGCATAGCAAGAACGTAGAGAAAAAGGTCTTGCATACTAAATGAACGAAACGAAACGGAACGAATATAATTTTATAAAGATTATCAATAAGAATGCTTCTCAAATCGGTGAACTTTCTATTGCTGCATGCCGTTAAATAGTGTTGTTCATCTCCGATCATATTCAAGTCACAAAACTTACACAATCTATCTTCGTACTGAACCTTGTTATACCGACCAGTTTCAACAGTTCCAACGCTGACATGTTTATTGTGTTTTTTTACGTACAAAACTTTGACATAAAAGAAGACATACAACTACAACAATTTTGACATCATCATCTGTTCTATTGCAAAGGTGTTTGAAAACAAAGTTACACAAAGGTGTTTGAAAAACAAAGTTTTTTGTTTCTTCTTAATCTTGTATGTGTTAACTGAACTACCAAAATCCAGACGTCAGATTCTGTAATTTTTCTTGTGCTTCGGCGGCTGCCTCTTCTGCTGCGGCGGCAGCTTCTTCAGCCTCCTTTTGAGCTTCGGCAGCCGC
>JAUUIK010138481.1:0-12985 GCA_032270385.1 Urticina crassicornis | reverse complement strand
TTCTTCGCAGAAAGTCTTAGAAACATAATAGGTTTTATTTAACATTGAAAGTGAAAAGGGGGTTAGGGGCACTTTAACAAAAATAGAAGGGAAAATGATAATAATAGATGATAATATATTAATGATTGAAAGCAAAATTCTAACAATACATGTTAAGAGATAAAGAAATTAGTAGACGAAGGACAAACGTCCTAAACGTCGGTTAAGTAAAACTCGTTTTTATCATTATACGGTGTTCAATGTACCGTATACATCATTCCTTATGCGAGTATATTTGTTTGGCTCCCTTTCATGATCCTTGGTCTCGGAATTTATTAGGCACATTCTCTAAGTTTCATAGGTAAATGAATAATTTCAAAATTTGTGTATGCTTGATGAGTATATGGTACGAACAACTAACATTACTTCTGTAAATTGCTTCGGATGATATACCCCTCTAAATCACATCAACCACCTCCTCTTCTCTTTCCTTATTACAAGTTTAACAATCGCTAAAAATTACATACTAATCTCTCGATCATGTATTGCATTTGTCATAAACTGTTATGTATTATATCCCCAGTCAAATACACTTCAAGTATGATACAGACAGTTGTTAGCTTGAAGAAGAAGCCCGAGTGTAGCATGTTGTGCTGCCTTGAGATACTTCAGCTTGTTGGCGATGCTCATGGAGAAATGTCTGGTGTCTGCGCTCAGCCATCGATGACAGAAGACAGTCTCAGAAACGGTGTCAATGAACTACCTACAGTTCAAGATGATGCTAGTAAAGTGGAGTTAGCCAACATTGCTGATCCGGCTGGTGAGGATTACACTTGCAAGAACAAGCTTCAACCAAAATCTGAAGTGGATCCATGATTGGGGAAACGATTTTGACTTAGTTGCTATAGTGAAGTCAGAGTGAGCTAAAAGCAAGAAAAGTAAGTTCGGTTCATCCCAATAAAATCCTTTTAGACCAGGAAGATCAGCCAAAATGCTGAGTCAAAACGTTATATTAGAGAGTCTAGAAGATTGATCGGGAAAATGTAGTCATTTACCGTTAAATTATAAATCAAACATGTTAGCTAAATGCTGAATTAGTCTTTACTAGTGGTGCATGCATAGCTAAAATGCCGGCAAAAATGGCAAAAATTCTGCTTGCTAAGATATCGTTAATATATAGGTTAAAAGTATGGTGCGCGTGAGGTCTTTGTTAAGAAAGATGTCCTCTCTGCCTGATCTCCCTGCTGATCAGTAATCAAGGCAGCCCTTTTAGAATGAGGTATTTTAAAGTTGCCAAAACCGATTAGAAACAAAAGAAAAGGGTGTAATAGGTTTATAATAAAACATCACCCAGACTGGAATATTGCAAGCTCGATTTGATAGAAATCTAAACTTTGCTAAAAGTGCTTGATCGTGATTGCTGTGGCTTTGCTAAAACATTCTAATTGTATCGTAGCAAAACTGAATGCGCAAATTAAATAGATTATTTAATCATGAATATATATTAGTAATAGTGTCAGATCAAGTCTCTTCGAGCTGTATCTAAAATGAATTGATATTACCTGTATTGATATTATAACACAGAGGGCAAAGTTACTGAGTTTTGATTGGCTAACGAAGGAGGTCTATTTTATTTATTGAGGCCGGCAATATAACTTGAGTACATGTAATACCCATAATGTATATTGATTATGGAATGACCAAATACCTATGTCCTTTTGCCATAACAACCCTTTTTGAAATAGTTGTATATCCCGAGGACTGAATATAAGAACGCTGGATTTTTAAAACCAAAACTCAATATTTTTATCACTCACAATTTTACCCATTTTACGCGGCCATCTTGAATTCTATTGTTTTCGGAAAGACATTATGGGGTGCTTAGGGGGTTAATGCCCGGAAAACTGTAGACCGTGTAGCCGCTATATAGAACTTTTGGCTAGTTTCGGACCATTCATTAATCATTGTGTTTTATTGCTCTATAATTTAACTGAATACATGTTATGTATTTTGTGAATTGCTCAGGATTTACTTGCTAAAAAAAATATTTTCGTAGTTTTCCTTGGTCAAATGCTTCTAAGCATCCCATAAACCAAAATGGCGCTCGTATCGTAAAAAGGTTTTATTGCCAATCAACGTTCTATTCTGTCTACACTATAAATCAAATTGCTGCATGCAATTTTTAATGGACCAAGATACACACTTTTTTACATATTTTAAATTCAATATCACATGTATGAAATGTCAACTCCTTGTTCAACATTTGTGCTAACTAACTCCAAAACTTTAACGAACAAAATAAAATATCAAGCCGAAAAAAATTCATTTACGCTAAATAAAGGACAAAACCAGTACCTTTTGTTTTCTTTTGTTTAAATGCCCTTATTAGTATTCTCTATATAGAGAATAGTAATAACTTATTTAGGGAATACTAATTAATAACCCCGTTCCCCGCCCTCGTGGCTTTCTAACTAATGCTCGAGACTCTATATCCCATAGAACACTCGCGTTCATTTTCTAACCTTACTTAAAGCCTTACTTGAACCCTGTCAGAGGATTGGGTATTAATGTGTTCTATCACGTGATTCTTTTAGTTATGTTGGTTATTAAAGCCTTACCTGAACCCTGTCAGATGATTGTGTAATATGCCTTATCACGCGATCCTCATGACTTTGATTCAGTCCTCCCACCTTCAATTCGAATACATAGATCATCGCATCAGGAGTAATGAAAGACACCGCCGGGTCGATTGCCTGCACAACTCACTTCTATAACATTAAACCACAACAGTTGTACACCTTTGTAAAACAAAACGCAACAAATATAATAAGATAAGTGAGATAAAATGCCAGACCAGTTAGTGGTTGACAAGTAATCTTTACCTTATAGACATCCAATTTCCACTCAGTTTGCATTAGATCAAGACATTCAACTAACTCCTTCACAAATGAACTGAAATCAATTGTTTAAGAAGAAGAAGTCACAGAAAGAATCAACTGTCTGTATTTAAAATTTATTTTTCGAATCGGCTAGAGTCAAGCCAAGAAACACCAATTAGATGCCCAACACAATATTATGGAAGTTTTCTACGCATTCGCACTAACAGCAAAATAAATAAGTAATGTTTTTACAGGCTGCGACATGATGTTGAATGGTTGTGACAAATATAGACACTCCTCTTCCCCAACCTACACCTCGCTTCAAATCCCAACCCCAGTCCCAATACTTACTCTAAAGTTGTCACTTTTTCACGCAATACAGTGATAATAGGAAACATCTTGAAAGAAACTCGTGAGAATGTAGATATTTCTAGAACCTGTAAATGACACACAAAACAGATACCCATTGAAACATCAGAGAAAGATCACCAGTAATTCAATTTGTTATATAATTTATTATATAGCTAGTGCTACTTCCGGTAAAATCTTTGATTGCCTGCTTACTGATCTGGAATTTTCCTATATTGGACCGTTTCTGGGGAAATGGTCTGTAACCATTCTCGTACAGACCGGGAAATTCAAAACACTTTCTAATAAACAAGATAAGTTTTTTTTAAATATGGAAAACACAACACTTGCCGCAAGACTCAAAAGACAAGACACAGAAAATGATAGCGAATATGATAGGGACGCCATAGCTGTATTTAATGTCAATGAAATTATTAAATAGAAGGTCTTGGACAGATATGTCTTATATCAAACCTGCATTCCGTCAAGCTGTTGCAGCCCGCTCAAATTGGTCTGATTGCCTTCACTAAGTTTGAAGGTTCAGTGGTCTAGTGGTATGGTTCTCGCTTTGGGTGCGAGAGGCCACGGGTTCGATTCTCGTATGAGGCTACGTTTTTTTGTTTTTTTGTTGCAAGTAAGAAACTTCTTCAATTTATAGTTAACATTTTATTCAAAAGAAAATTTAACTAATTTATAAACAATATAGTTATATTATGTACCAATTAGTACTTTCTCTCATCATTCTCTCATCATTCGCATTAGATCATATACTTTATAATGAATTTTTGCGCTATAGAAATATTAATTATTAAATGCCTTACTTTAAAACACCCTGCAAGACTTGGTTACATACATACATACATACATACATACATACATACAAACTGTATTTAAGGTGGGTAAACAAAATTCAGTTACAAATGACTGGTTTTCAATTTGACCCACAACATATAAATCGAAATTAAATTCATAAGGTTTAAGTACAGTAATTGCAATTGAAATTAATTGCAAGTGAAATTACAACTAAGCAGAAAAAAATCAGAATATATATACAAATATAATTATACACAAAAATGTACTAACAGATAGCACCTGTTATGTAAGCAATGTAAGAGGTATGCAACAACCAAGTTAACAAGTCATTAATGAATTTAGAATTCTTTACATCCCACATGGTTTGATGGTTTGAGTGAGTGAGTGAGTGATACATTAGCATATTTCTCCCATACATCAATAACTCGTTCCAGTGCATGCGCGCATCCACGAGTTAAAAATAGCGGACAAATAGGCCGCTACCGAATCTACAAAGTTACCTCTAGTTGATACTCAGCAGGAAGGACTTGCCCTTTAAATTTCACAGTCTGAGGTAGAATTGGGGTAGTTTTACCTTCAGAACAGCTTAAATTTTACCGCCATGTTATAGGTAATACACCAATCTACAAATTAAGAATTGTGGACAAACCTTAACATCAATCGCAAGGGGAAAAAAAGAAGAATAAAGACAGGGTAGACAGTATATTTCCCCTATATGTTCTTGTATGTAAGTGCGTACGCGATACGGCAATTCAATTTCACTTAACAAGGCAAAGCGCTTGCGTCGCGCCATGCTGTTGCCAATTTATAGGAATGATCAGAATATTTTTGAAATTTTAGGATTCGTTTGAGATCATCGACATAGCAATTACCCCAAACGGAGCAGCAGTATTCCAGAAGAGGTTTGATAAGAGAGTTGAACAGGGTGACATGAACTTCGATAGACAGGAAATTTTTAATTCGTTTAATAGCATGTAATCTTCCAGATGATGGCTCTATTTTAAGTTGGAGTCGATATATATCCCAAGTACCTTTTCACAGAGTTTGAGATAAGATTGGAGCCTACATTTATTGAACGAGATTCAGTGTTATTCGCTAGCCTTGCACGAGTCCCAATGACCATGGCTTTAGTTTTCGAACTATTTAGAGCCATGCCATTGTTATGTGCCCGATGATGAAGGGCAGGAGTGCAGTTGTTTAGACGGGCATTAAGATCAGGTACAGAAGCAGCAGAAGCATAAAGTGTAGCATCATCAGAATACATAGCTGTAGAAACAGAGTGTTCTTTGAAAATAAGAGGAAGATCATTAATATATGCATAATAAAAAGATGGCAAGACAATTGTGAGTTGATACACACTGCTTGCATGTTTGCTATTGGTAAGGTAAGATCAGTTTAGATCAAAGTAACCCAATGGTGAACTCGTGGATGTTATTATTCATCGACAAATTTGTTTATCTTTATGAAGTATATTGCCTTTTAAAATATATCCTCAATAAATGTACCACAAATAATTTCGGGCTAGAGATTTCATTTTGACAATACCTGTATGTTCATGGTGTAGTGGAATTATGGTGGAATTATCACCCGCATTCCCCAAAGTATGCAACCTTGGTTTGTCTATAGTTGGTCTTTGTGACTGAATAATTCTTGTAAGTCTGGCTCTGGTAGCTCTATTTTCTGGCCAGCCTTTCATCATGTAATGCCATACTCTGGACAGCACTGGGTCTTTTCGGGTTTCTTGTCTGACGTGCTGAAGTAGTTGATTGGCAATTCGGCAGCAAAAGGCTTGTCTCCTGCTTGTACTGTTCAGGAAATCTGGACAACATATTTGCGTTTCCGTGATCTTTTGATCTCCGATACTGTATAGTATACTGGTATGACATCAGTATTAGCACCCATCGTTGTAATCGTAACGCTGCCAGGGTAGGTACTTCTTTCTTTGGACTCAGTATAGTGGTAAGTGGTTTATGATCCGTGATTAGAGTAAACTTTCTTCCGTATAAGTATTTGTGGAACTTCCGTACTCCAAATATTATTCCGATGGCTTCTCTTTCGATCTGCGCGTAGATTTTTCTTCTTGTGTCAATGATCGGGATGCATAGGCAATGGGGAGTTTCTCTTCATTTTCCATTTGATGAGATATTACCTCTCCTACTCCGTAGGGTGAGGCAATGATCTGTAGCCAGAATAAGTGGTTTCTTTGTTTCATAATGTACTAGCAGTTGCCCGCTAGACAAATGTTCCTTTACCTTGTTTACGGAACCGTCGCACTCCTTAGTCCACTTCCACTGTTTGTCTTTCTTGAGTAAGTCATAGAGTGGCGCGAAGGTTGTCGACAGGCTGGGTAGTAGGTTACTACATGTTCGAGAAGAACCAGATGTTCTTCAAGCGTAGCAGAGTTAATCAAGATATCATCTATAAAACAACACACGTGTTCTAGACCACGCAGGATTTGGTCCATGAGGGGCTGGAATATTGCAGGGGCTGCGTCCTTGTTTTCGGTCTCCATTAGCAAGACTTCCTCTGGGGCTTTCCCCACGTCAACACTTTAATTGACAACAACTTTTTTTTTGTTGAAAGAGTGTCCCCGTACCCATAGTGGATACTAAGCCGTTTTAAACAATAAACTCTGAAATGGTTTCACCGTATTTTTGTGTTCTCTCTCTTAATTCCATTCGTTCCGTTATTTCATTTCTCGGAACTTTGTGAAAATTAGACAGAAGTTTAGTTAACTCTGCGAGACGTTTACTAGCTGGATCATGCGGTACGGTTATCGAGACTAAATTCTGGAATGCCTTCGTTCCTACCAATGCTAGGAAAACACTACCATTGTTTATCTTGAACCACAGGGTTAGTCTCTTGCTATAGTTGTGGAAATCCTCTTTTTCAGGTTCATATCCGCCATGTTCGCCAATATTTCCGATGAGTAGAGCTGTAGCCATTGTTTCTTTCTTCTTTTTTTTTTTTTACATCCCACAATTTATTACTCATTAATATTCATACATTTATTTCATTACAGCTTTACTAAAAGATTCCCCGAACGGGTATTAAAAAGATACGAATGACTCACAAACTTCCGGTGACAAACCCCCGTGCTCCTGAAGTTCAGATGAGCTCAGCAATAGACCCTTTGTAGCTAGAGGGCACGTGGGGGTCACGTGGTACAACGTGACAACAAATCCGCTCTGATGACAAAAGGATCGACATAATCAGAAAGCGCCCCTTAAAGTTATGCCGAGTTTGAGCGTTCCTTCATTTAACGGAAAGGAAATATGATTTTTTGAAAACGTGAAATTTTACGAAGAATGTATAGAAGAATCATATTTCCTTTCCGTTACGTCAAGAAACGCTCAAACTCGGCATAAATAGTAACTTTAAGGTGCTCTTTCTGCTTATGTCGATCATTTTGTCATCAGAGCTGATTTTTGTCACGTTGTACCACGTGACCCCCACGTGACCTCTAGCTGCAAAGGGCCTATTTGCTTTTACTACTCGTTTTGTACATAAGAACTAAATATTCATTAGAATAAATATTTTAAGCTTTTGGAACATTATATCTGACATCATGAATCAACAAAACTTAATTAACGGGAGCGTTCAACGTTATCTGTTCTACGAAAAAGCTATTCTGCCAGAATTACTATTATTATTATTATTATTATTATTATTATTATTATTATTACTGGGAAAACACAGTTATATAATTGCTTAACTTGTCTGAAAAAAACTAAAATGAAAATAAAATGCAATATTCATAGTAATTATTTATGATTATATTGTATACATATTTGAAGTTTCTTTATTCCTTTGCAGACGCAAATGGTTTTTGGTTATCAAACTCTTTTTGTTTCCGAGAAGTGTTTCAGTTGGGCGCAACTCTTGCACGCTGCTTTTTTTTGTTAGCAAAATTTGTTTGCTGGGAGACGTTCCAAATTTTTCACTGAGTATAATCCTGGCTGGGAAATTTATTGTCCTTATCCCTAGCTGCAGGGTGAAAAGAACAGTTTTTTTTCCTGAATTAAAGCGAACGTCTGGGACTATCAATGTTCAAACGTCTTCTTCGTGTTTCGTTCGGTTAACACGTCTTTATAAGTGCGAGTGCAAATAATGTTTTGGTTCTCATTAGTAAATCTCTAGGCTTAAGGTATTCAAAACGGCCAATAAAGTTTCTACTCACCCCTCGAACGTCTTTCGGCCACCTGATAACACTAAATTTCTTAAAGTTCTGTATATATACATATATTATATATTAAAATGTCAATAATGTTTGTTCTTCTATTTCAAAACTCGATACATATGGCTGCCATCTTGAAATCAGTAATTCAATTTCATGTGAAAATATAATTAATTTGACTTGACATTGTTGTTTTAATTTCCTACAAATTTGGGCCTTTTCCATCCACCTCCGGTCCCTACTCACTTCTTATAGTTATGTAAGCAGCACCTTGGAGTTGGTAAGAGGACATATATTTAACAAATAAACTATGCCATGTTTTGTACTTCAGCTTGTGATAAAACTCAACGGATATTTGAAAACACTCAATAAATGTTTTTAACACATTTCTCGAGTGTTTTTCAAATGACCCGAGTGTTTTATCACTAACAGTATGGCATAGCTTCTATAATTCCTTTATTTATTTATTGAGTGCGTTAGATTCTATCTATGTAATTATCCACAATGTAATATTCAACATGAAACCTCATTCGTTCATTCTTGTGACACAAACCAGCCATTTCATGATAACTACTCATCATTCTGCTGAATTGTTTGACAACTGGAGCAGAATTAATGAGATTTCGTTGGAAAGCGCGCATACGCTCATTCTTATCAAAAACTGTAACATCCGAAACAGTAATTAAGTGTTACCACTAAAAGCGTGTCCAGAGCATCTTCAAACAAATGATAGATATGTCTCTTGTATATTTAGTATTTATATTGACCTTCAGATGTAAGCTAAAAGAACCATAACAAAAACTTATCTGTGAAGAACAACAGGCGTTTGTCTGACAGCACAACTGTTTGAAAAAATGAAATTGCTTCAAAACTTCAAATAAGCAATATAAGTTATCAAGTTTGATTAAATGAATATGTATGGGAGTGATGAAATCAACACAGGGAGTATAAAAGTAATCAATATTTCTTTGTTTATTTAGTTTTTGATGTTATGAACTTTGGTTGAAACACGTAATATCTTCCAGATGTTTCCAACTTTTCTTTTAGTTGTTTTGCTCTCTTGCGTCTTTTTCTGCTATTCGTGTTAACACATGTTTTTGACTTATGCTAGCCTGCTTTTAATGCTACGACGCTGAGAGAGAGTTTCGCAGTAAAAGAAAAGTTCAGTATTCTTTAACTGCTATACATTACGAGAAGTTCTTCTTGATTAGAAAGGCTTCTGCCACAAGGAGATAGAATATAGTATAACTTATGTAAGTAATTCCAACGTAAATATTTAGAATAATTTTGTGGGAAAAAAGCCGGAACAAGAAACAGAAGAAAACAAAACAAGTACAAATTATATATACCAATATATATATATAATTAACATATAGCGCTTTAGAATATTTTATAGTTTTAGCGCTATATGAATTTATTATTATTATTATTTATCCTGCAAGATCGCGCTAAATATCGTTTGTAGAAATACTGCCAAATAAGACTATCAACGCAATACATTTGAATATGTAATTATATTAGAGTTGATTCAATGGCTTTATGGTTCAGAATGGGGATCGATGACCGATTGATTAAAAAATTGATTGAAGGAAAGACTCTTTGATGATTGTGCAATCCGAAAAACTGGGATAGATCGAGATTTTTCTATATAATCTCCCATAACCACAGCTGTTGAGTAAATGTTAAGGTTGATGAAAATATCAGATTGCATTGGCTTATGAAGGAAAAACAAATGCCTGGTTCAGTGTGACGTGACGTCTCGGACCAATGATGTATAGAATGGCGCCGAAAGCCTTCGCTGTTCATGTTGAACTAAAATAGTTTATTATATGTTGTACTCATTATATGTTTTCTAATTATTCGAGAGCATGCAAATAATTCTGACAATACGGGTGAGCCAGCGATTTTAACAGCGGAAACAGTTATCTGCAGGTACTATCAGTAGAGGTGCCCGCGATTTAGCAGCGGTCTGGTTGCTATATGCAGAAACGCCCGCGATCTAACAGCGGTCTGGTTGTTATCTGTAGCAAAGAACCATTCGAAACCAAGAAGAGGAAGCTCTGTTTGCAATTTGGAATAAAGATTTACGTAAACTTCATTCTGGATGTGAAATATTTGGAAAGACCATATATAATAAAACAATTATTTAATTTGGTTTTTGTGATATTATCAATTATCAAGGTGTTGGTAAGTTACCGAGATCTTGATAATTGCGAATATCACAAAAACCTTATCCAATAATTGTTTAGAATATGCTGTTTGCCTTTTCTTTTTAGCATCGATATTTACACATTTCTAGGTTCGGAAAGCGTATATTTGATGAAATGTGTTTGCTTGAAAATAAGATGAAGCCTACATTCCAGTTGATTATCCAAGCTTTAACTGACAACTTTTATCAAAATTGACATCGAATCTGCCATATCTTGTAAAGTTATCTCTTCTGTCAATAGTTTTGTAATCACTCCGCTGTTTGTTTGTTTCATTCATTGCAACACTAATCTTGGTCTCCCTGTGTTTCGTGTTGGATTACCTGTATGTTTTCAGATGCCAGTTCGATTTGAGATACTAGGATTTCAGGATTTCGGTTGATTTTCGAGCCTTCGGTATTATGCTGTCCAACACGTTCGTTAGCACTTCCACTCGATTTGTGTGTGTAACCAGACGTTTTGAATTTTATAAACACGGCCACAAACACGGCATATTTTTGAATATTTAATTTCCCTTTGCTGATTAGTTGTTCAATTTTGTTCATTATAAAGTACCATATCCGCTTATAATCTACTAGAAATCTTCTAATCCTGCCAATAACATATTCTATTTTTTCTCACAACCAACATCCAAAATTGTTTCTTTTTCCAAAGATGTGTACCATTTACATACTTTTGTGCATTGACCAGTACTAGATAAGGAATTCCATTCTCTTTGAGTTTTACAATAAAAACTATTTCTATAATCCTCTGTATTAGGACTTAATTCAATAAATGTATCTTATAATGTCTCAGTTGACGTTTGTGCCTGTGGATATAGTGTGGCAATTCCATGGCTGATTCGCCACCAATTGCCTTACGGAACTGATAAGATTAGGCGAGTGACTTCCTTCTCTTTTGGCCGAGAGTGGACCAGTCCAGATCATTTAACAAGTTTGTTATTGTTCCAGGTTTTCGCTCCCAGCAGTTATTAACCAAGCGTGCATATCTTCGTTGCACAGCTTCAATTTGCTTAACGTACTTTTCCAGCCAAGGATCCCAAACTGAACTGGCATATTCAAGGTGAGGCCGTACTAATGCTTTGTAAACCGACTTTTTAACTGGTTCAGGACAATTCTCTAGATTTCTTCGTAGAAAACCAAGACTTTGGTTTGGTTTGTTTACTTTAATATTAAACAACTCGACTAGTTTATGTAATTAATTGTTTGCTTGTGTGTGCGTGTGTTTATTTGTTTATTGTTTATTTGTTGGTATTTGTATTTTTGTAAACTCTACAATATACCAATTGGCATGTGTTTTATACCAAACAGATAATCTAGAAAATGGAATTTGAAACAGCTCTGGTTCGGATTCTGCTGTCATAATTTGCAATATCTCCCTGTACTTTCGGCCTTGGTGAGTATAATACACTAATATGCACTATGCATTATCAGTTCTTTTGTCTCTTGTATATATAGGCAAGTCAAGTGATATGAAGAAAAATTATAATTATATTATTATATTTCTTTTCTTTTACCTGATATCCAAAAGGTGCATAGATAGATTTTTTTTAAATATGGATAAAGTTAGAGATTTTTTAATATAGGAAGGTAAAGAGTTCCAGATCTTGGGTCCTTGATGCATTATTTTGAATTGCTAAATATTTGTACGACAGGAATGAGAACGATAATGAGAAGCATTTTTGGTATTATAATTGTGTAATTCGTGTAATTATTATGTTTAATGAATACATTTTTGAAGGATAATGGAAGTAGTCTGTTGTGATATAAAAACATAAAACAAGCAGTAGAAAGATAGTTTAGAATTAATATGTTTAGTATACCAAGAGTTCGGTTTGGAATAAAGGTTCTGTAACTCGTACGACACGTTTTTGGAGAATATGTATTATTTTAAGGTCAGTTGCAGTAGTTAAGATATGGATATATCAGAAAATAATAGAGATATAATTTTATTTTACATATATATATACCTTTTATATTTCCATCAAACCTTTTTGACAGGCGGTACTTAAAAAAAACAAAGAAATACAATAGACAGCAGTTCACTTTGTTTTATGCGGCCATAAATTAGCATGTTAAGTGTACGTCGTACAAGGCGTCGTACGTCGAAAGACACTGTAATTATCAAAGTTGAAATTCAACGAAATTGCTGTAAACATTATCCTTTGTCGTTACAGTTTGTCCAAACAGGTGTACCTGCACCATAGATTGGCGTTATGGAGAACATGTGATATGTCGGAATCTAATGTCTGTTCCTGACAATATATCTCCCACCACAAAAATATTGTATGTACTGTATGTTAATTTCTTTCATATCTATTGATCTATTGTTTACATTTTGTTCTTTTTTTCCCTCTTAATAATATACATATATTATTCTATATGACTGGATGTGATTGTTGGCATTAGACGATTGATTCATATTCAATTTGTTATTATTCTATATATACATATTATATTTAGTTTACATTTTGTTCTTTTTTTTACATCTTAATAATATACATATATATAATTATTATTATTATTATTATTATTATTATTATTATTAATATTATTATTTAATATAATATTTTCTGAGTTATA
>JAUUIK010138480.1:0-11959 GCA_032270385.1 Urticina crassicornis | reverse complement strand
GACCACAAATATACCAGCTCATAGCTGTCATGTGTTTCCTCGTAAAACAGTTGATTTGGTTATTCACTCAATTTGTACTTCACTAATAGATTGGCGTGAGGGGAATACTATAAAGACTGGTGCTATATGTATTGAACATCTATTGAACTATCTATTTAACTCCCTTGAAATTATAAAAAACAAATCACAGTAAAAAATAAATTCATAAAATATAATGAATCAAAATCTAATAGTCAGCGTCTATGCATGCCCCTAATACAGTGTACTATGTTCTGTGCAGGGCATAGCGTATATTAGTGTTACTAGTAACCGTTTCACAGGTTTTTTTGCAATCACCTTATCAAATCATATACATGTACATAAATATATGATTGAATTTGCATAATGTGGTCAGGTTTCTCTCTCATATCTTTTTCATATTCTAGTAAATTAGGTAATGTTGATAGTATTAACAGAGTAAACTTTTCTAAACAAACTGCACACTATAATACTTGAATTAGTTATTAGATTTGATCCCTAAATTGTTTGCTGCTATTTAAATACTTTCTACTATTGGATATTTATATGTGACAATAAGTAAGGATAAAAATGAGATATTTTATTGTATTGTCACAATCCTGTTCTTTACATATATTTTAATTAAGTTATTGTTTTAAAATGGAATAAGCCATATTTGTGGTTGAGGTCATGCTGATGCTGGTTAAGTTGGTTATTGGTAAAAAACCAGAATTTCTTATTTATGTGATATCAAATACAGCTGTTAATTCCCAGTCTAATATTTTTCATGTTTTCATTGCCAAATGTAGATGAAATATTACTTTATTGATGCTTTGAAATATTTCAATGCTGCATGAGTAGACAGAACCATGTTATACAAGTGATGCTAAGATTTGGTATCCTCTAAATGTATTCCAAAGAACTGTGTTATAAGCCACTGTAGATTATACAATTTGTCAATGACTGTATCAGTATGAAGCTTCATGTGCATGTACATATGTAAATGTTGCATTGTAGAAAAGGTTCTTGAAAGTACTATGTGAATTACTTGTAAAAAGGCGTTAATCAAAAATGACTGCCTTAAGCATAATTTTAATCTACAGAAAGAAACTAAATTGCAATCTACAATGTATAGTCATTTAAATCCTTGATATTTTCTTTTTTAATTTGTTGAACAAGTAATTGTTTGATGAGTGATTCCACAAATTGAACCACATATGAAGAGATTTGGGTGAAATCTGATTGGAGATCTGTAGTCTTTTATGCCTATATTTGGATTTTGGGAAAATAGTTAATTGTGATGTCATTGTTGAAGTGTCACAACAACAGGGCTTTCTTGAGCAAAACATGGGTTTTGGATTGTATCCCCTATTATTGGATCATGGTAATACAGTCTTGGAGGTTTGATGGAATTAAGAAATGTACATGTGGTGAAACTACTAACAATGATTTCAGTGATATTATAATGGAAGATGCATATAGTTATACTGATGCATGGGATAACTGGGATAGCTACTTAGAAGATCGGCTTTTAGTAAGTATTTAATTAACTTTAACTATTACACATATCTAACCTTCCAGTTCAAGAAAAATCTTATTATATAACAAGTTCATTCTTTCTATTTGGTCTTTTTCATATCATGATACTACAGATACTGTAGATTGATTGTTCAGATTTTCCCAGCATTGTGTTCAAGTTATCCTTCCTACACAGTGCTCAAAGTGTTGATTTGTATTTAATGAATTTATTACATTTTCTATCTTATCACATCTAAAACATCTTTTTATACAGTGTCAAAACTGGTACATGTACTTTCACTCCCACTAAGATATTTGAAATGTAATTTGAATTAAAAAATTTCCAAAGCATTTTTAACCTTTATTTTAGATCACACCCAAGCACAAATAAAGTTACTATTTCATTCTCCAGATTAATTCTATTTCAGTGGTATTTATTTGCCATGTTTGATTTTTTTTACTTGACAATAATGTATACAGATTTGAATGTTTTTAAAATTTAATATCTTCAACATATTTGCTATAAAAATTATGATTTTGTAGCTGATTGAAAAGTTTGGTAATTATCATGCTTGTGTCAATAAACCAAACTTTAATTTAGGCTTAAACCATAATTCTGCACATAAAGTTTTTCTTCTTCATTTTGATGTAATTGTTTCTTTAATCCTAAAAGTCTGGCTAAATGAAATTTCTACGTGCATAAAAGCAAAGCAGTTTTTAAAATTTTATCCACAACTTCAGGTTATCAATTATTAATGAGTGAAGCAGCCTTCAGTAAAATAAACTTTTATTTGCATTAATGGGAAGTTCCTCCCACTTTTCCCCATTTACTACGCATTTACTCAGAACAGGTATACATCCTCTTTTTACCAAATCGATGGTAGGACTTAAGATAACTTTGTGATTTAAGTTCATTATTTTTATTACAGTATATTCATATGCAATATCCAGACAACTAATTGCATGATTTCTTTAATGTTTTCCTTTTTTTTGTATTTAATTGGCTGGAATAATTTGTTTAGATTATATTGACACAGTTTTTTCAATTTCTAACTAAAGGTCTCTTAGTATTATTATAGTGTATACCTCTATCCCAAGAATGTTTTTTTGCATTTCATAAATGCTGTTTTTAATCCAGTCATATTTTTTTACTATGTTTTTTTTAAAATTATCAATCTTATTTTGGTCAGCTGTTGATCTTTAGCCTTAAAGTAACCAGTACTTTGACAAAACACAATATGGATATTACTATTTGCATAATTGTCTATGAATAAATGTATTACATGTGGATCATTCTGGTAGGGGTTTTTGTGGCAAATTCCTCAACATTTCAGCTCTGGCTCATTGTTAAGACCTATTTGCTAGAAGAATCTAATTCAAAAACAAAGAGAGGCAGGTGCAGTGAAGCATCATTATCATATTCATTTTTTATTGAGGTATAAAATGCATGTATATGACTGGGTAATCATACATATGTTATAGATAGCTTTAATTTGTTTGATTGACAACACTGTATTTAAAAATAGATGTTGGACAGAAAATCTGAGCTTATGATGTTTACCGGTGAACACCTGATTATGTTCTGTGAGATTAAATATAAGTTAAAATACACTCAGTAGTTAAAGAGTACAGTGTACACTCTAAACCACCATTTATGAAATGTAGGTTCTGTAATAATTAAGTTTTAGATTTGTTGTGTAGGTTTGAGTCTAAGATATTTCACTCATGACATCTTAGCTAGTAACTAAAGTATGATATGCATACATGTTCTTATATAGTCCCAGAAAACATTAGTACCGTATTTGCCTTACCTACGGTATGTAGATCTATATGTATACTACAGATTGCAAGGACCAAAAACCACCTGTACCATATATGTTGTGTGCACCTATATGTGTTTCACAGTTATGTTTTTTTGAAATGCAAAGATCATACAAAACATTGTGGATATATGTTGATAAATCTGTGAGGGAATGTAGACCAATCACCATCTGTATTTAGAACAAATAAATTATATTTAGACATTTTTGTTGCTATGATAATAAATGAATAAGATTAAACTAACATTTAAGATTTCAAATAGCACTCCCAGAACACTTTTTTACTATAATATTAACAGTGATGAAATTTTGTAGCAATTAGAATCAATCTTTACCATGATTACAGCTTTAGAGTTTAGTTTGGGATTTATAAAACTAGCGGCATCTATAATGCATGTCCAAAAGTGTAGAAGGTTATACTCTGTAAGAGTATATTTATAGCTTTCTTCTTTACTTAATACCATGGTGTTACGATCCCTGGAATAATACTCTACTTATTTGAAGGCTGCAAAGTATTTCTGGTCAAAAAAGAATTTGAATAAGTTTGCTATATTATATATTTAAGTTTATAACTTTAACATTGTTTTGCCTTAAGCAATGTCATGTGATATTCCATAATATACAAGTCTTTTGTTCATGGCTTAAGTGATTCAGTATCTAGGAGTGAATTTTTTTTCATTCTTAAAATGTATAGCTCATTAAACTCAAAACAGGCTTAGTCAAGACTATGTTAAGTATTAATCACTTGTATCTGTATTTGTGGGTGATAAATTCATTATGAAATAAAATCACAACTGTTGTGCTGTTGGCTACTTGGTGATCAAGGATATATCCTAGTTTATCGATCCAATATTAGGCACAGCTTAACTCATATGGTTGTCTACACAGTGTACATATGTGTTGATAGAACATAGTTTTTCTTTCGCTCTTGTCCAGAAGTTCAACATCCTCTTAGGTTGATTTAGGCGGATGTAGCTTGAGCAAGAACTGTGTATGAAACCCTTAATTTTCATCCCATCCATGAAAGCTTCTGACAGAGACAAATTATTGGTAAGAGAATTCAAAACATGTAAGACCTCAAACAAATGTAAAGTACTATACAAAGTCTAGCAAAAAATTAAGTGAACCATAACTTTTTTCTATTAAAGTGTTTTGTAAAATCATTGGTTTTATAATGAAGCTATGAATATAGTCTAAGGAAATATATAGTATTAACATGAACATCAACAACCATGCATCTTTACTTTAATACTGGTAGGAAATATTTCCTCCTTTTTTGAGTTTGGATGTAAATGCTTTATTTGTTAGTTAAGACTGTGGAATATTGAACCAATTCATTGGCCTTGGATTCTAGCATCAAAGTTTTTGTATAATTAAATAGAATTAAATAGAATAGAATTAATCAATGGATCTTCAAAGTATCTTTGGTTTTTCTCAATAAATTTTGAAATTATTTGTGTCATCCATTAAATGGAATTTAAGAACATTGGAAAATGTTACATCTCTTTTTCTATTTAAAAAAATAGAATTCGATTCTACAGACTCATAAAGCATGATAAAACATTAATGTTCTATGGTTGAATTCAATTTTGTGTATGTTTTAAATTAGTCCTTTTTACTTGTACTGTACATGTATGTGTTAGTGGAGAAGAAATTGTGTTATAACATGATGCAAATTCTAATTGCAGTAACAAATGGATGACATATTATCTATTGGTGATGAGTTTTAATACAGTTTAACATTGTATTTTTGACTAAACAGGACTCAGAGCCTGCATACAGAGCTTCAGATACAAGCAGCGTAGACGAAGATAGAGAAACTTCCAGAAGAGAACTTGAAAGGAGAGCTTGGGAAGCTCTACAAGCTGCTAGGGTAATTTAGTGGATATATAGGTTCTTCTTTAAGTTTTTCTTTCTATTAGTCACATAAAGTAAAATATATTTGAATAATAATTATTTTGAAGAAGTTTTTAAATTTTATATTCACTTTTGAATGTTTTAGATATTTCAGATATTTTTGTACCAAATTGAACAAATATGCTTTTTGTCCTTTTTCTAGTCAAAACCAGTTGCTTTTGCTGTCCGCACCAATATAGCATATGAAGGTAGTGAAGATGATGATTCCCCAGTACATGGAGCTGCAGTTTCTTTTAATGTCAAAGATTTCCTTCATGTAAAAGAGGTATTTGTCTTGAAGGTTTATATTATTCATTTTGCACACAACTCAAAGCATAATATGTACTGGTTTCATTTTCTATTACTTTAAACACTCATGTATAAGCCGCACTTATAGATAAACCACATCCCGATTTTGGATGATTACATTTTTGAAAAAAAGTTAAAAAAAGAAAATTGAAGGACTTTCATCAGACTTCCACACTCGTGAAAACTTGAAAGTTTTAACCATATTTGTAACTCTCAAACAATATTAAGCTTTCCCTCCAAATACTTATACTTATAGTTAATATCAGGTGATATTTTATGCTTATCTATTATTTAGTTCACTTTTAGGTTAATTTTACTGTGATTTTGAGCACAAACAAATGATAGAAAATGTGCCAATAAGCCAAAATGTTTGTTATGTTTAGTCAGATTTTATAAAGAAATGTATGGAGAGTGTAACAACTTTTTGAATTATAAGATTACACAAAAAGATTTTTCAACTTTCCTGGGCAGAAAGATAGTTTCAATCCATACATTTTAGCAATATAGCTGTGATAATGCTTGAATTGAATTGAAACAAAAGGGTTTATTGGAATAAATGATGCTACGGTAAGTTTAGCATCAATCGAAAGGTTTACTGTACCATACCAATCTTTCTGCCCCGGCAAGCTGAAAAAGCATTTCGTGTAATCTTATAATTCAAAAAGTTGTTACACTCTCCTTACATTTCTTTATATAATCTGACTAAACATAACTAATGTTTTGGGGAGACTCCGCTGGTGCACTGCGGGCACAATGGCCAAAATTTCTGGCGATGTGTCTTATAGATAAGCAGCACACTTGATTTTTAACTTTAATTTACACAAATACATACAATTTACTTACATAAACAAAGCTCCCTCCATCTTGTAATCTGTTTATTACATTATAAGAAAGTCAACACCCCTAAATTCTAAATCGACCTTTGGCATTATCTGTTATATCCTTGTAAAAACAAGGCATTTATTTATTTATTTATTTAGTATATCAATTCAGCATCAGTCAATGAAAAGCAATTGAGTAACCACCAACTGCTTTTTTGTGTTGAATTTGTTTATTGGCGAAAGAATTGTGAAGTCCACACAATTCCTTTTTCTCTAAAATATTACCATCTTAATAAGCAATTAACTCCAATGGGTCAATCCATCTAAAATAAAGGATTAATTTCACTTTTGTTTTAAAAGATTCAAAATTGCCCTTGTCAATTTTAGCAAGTTTGAAAACACAAGTGAAAATTTATCCTTTAATTTTAATCAGCACCATGAGAGAGAGTGACCAATATCTAACATTTTCTTGATGTACTTTCAACCATGCTTCGATATTAACCCTCTAATTTAAGATAATTTAAATTTATTCCTATTTATATCTTTGCACAGAAATTTAATGACGATTGGTGGATAGGACGTGTTGTGAAAGAAGGTTGTGATATAGGATTTATCCCAACGTAAGTGATATGATATTATGATAAAAAATAACAACTTATCTTAAGCCAGTTCACTATTGTTAAAAGGTTGTTCAAAGTGTTTGTAAATCATGACTACAGTTATTGCAAGTCTGTATATGGGTGTGCATGGTGCAGGAGGTGCGTTAGGGCTATTATTGTGCTCTTGTAACTGTCCCTAAAACTAGAGCGCAATGTATGGACAATCATTTTAATTGTAAAACCTCTGGCCTGCCTCGATTAGTTTATACTATTTGCAGGTCAGTGGTATATATTTGTAAATGTCTATTAACTTACTCTAATAAATTTGAACTTTGAACACTAAATCCATGAAATAAAATCAAAAATGTAATTGTTACTGTGTAATACCGGTAGTTTATATTTAGTGACTATTTGTCACTATTAGTCACTATCACTCAACCAGAACAGTCTTAAAATCGATACACAGGAGACATCAAAATTAATACCCAGGAGACATTTTTTGTTTGAAGTTGCCTTCTTTGTTAAAAGAAAGAAAAAATGTCTCCTGGGTATTTGATGTCTTCTGTGTATTGATATTAAGACTGTTCTGGTTGAGTGATCTAGATGTACATGTATGTACATGATTAAGATGATTAAGGATTAGAGCCACCACATGTACATGTGAAATAACTCAACTCACATTATGAATCTATGTTGTGCATGGGAATAAAACCCAAGTCACAGTGGCAAGAACATCTAACACTTGAAACACTCTTGCAGTCATTTTCTTTGCATTAGTGAATGTGATGTTAAAGTGTTTATGAAGTGAAAAATGCGTCTTTGAGATTGTATAAGGTTGTCATTGAAACACTCTAGGTTCCAGCTAGTCTAATAAATTGTCAAACTGAGAAAATATTGTAAATCTACTTAAACCTACAAAGCTTAATATTTTATGCTCTTTCCAGGCCAAGTAAATTAAAATCTCTTCAACAAGTAGGACCTACAATGAGTGGCCGTCCAGGCCGTGGCTACCCAAAGTAAGTCATTATGTTAACTTTACTGTTGACATTTCAATTATTGAATTATTACAATTATTGTTTAACTATTCTGTTTGTTTAAACTATTTGATTTTTAAAAATTTCCAATCATTTTATATGGTTATCTGTTTTAAATTATATAAGACTGTGATAATAATAATGGAAGCTTAATCTGCTATATTTGCAAAGCATAACCCTAATCCTACCTTTCTATACAATGAATTGTTACTATATTCTAAGTTGTTTAAAGAACATTTACAGCAATAATTCTGCATCATTATTTTCCTGATAATTATTAGCTTGTGTTTCTACCAGCCTTTGTCTTCCTCTCAAATGCTTAACATTCAATTACTACTTTCTACTTTCTACTTTCTACTTTCTACTTTCTACTTTCTACTTTCTACTTAATTTCTACTTTCTACTAGGTTTTCAATTCATTGAGTTCATTTTTTATTGTGATCCTTGTAATATCATTAGTCCATAATAACTAAGTACTAACTTCCATTACTTTAAGTAGCATGTTTGTTTATATTGAAATGTAAGTTCTTACCCTAACCCTAATCCTAAATTCTCTTTTATTTATTGCATTATTAAAGTTTAACAACAGAAGTTTTACTTGCATACAATGTATTAGAATGTAAAACGAAACAAAAGGGAAACTATTATCAACTAAACAAAACATATAAAACCTCATGACAACATAGGTTATAAAAGGCCAGAGAACAACAAATAAAGCTGCCAGAATACATTTTTTGTGATGCAAATATATGGAAATATCATAATGTCCCAAGACTCTGTCCTCCTCAACTTGTTATATTGTGTGATCACACCACTGTCCTCAACCATGGATGAGGAAACTGTTTCTTTTTGTAGATAACAAGAGTTATAACCACTGAAATTTAGACTAGATTTTAGGCAAGCCCATATGAATATTACCGGTACATACTAAATATGTTGCACTACACAATATTAAGATTGCGGACAGTGTCAACTTTTCACAGTACGTCTGTCAGTTGAGCATTTTAAAAAGAGAAGGAGACTGCAAGCAGGGAATAAATGGGATTGTCAACTACATGTATAAGAATGCCTGTTCAAGGAAAATGTCAGGAACCTAGATACATGGGTAATTTTTGGGAAATTATATATATCAGAGCATAGCATAAAATGTTCAGGAAGGTTTTGATCTGGTTCTGGCGTTGAATATAGATATCCAGATATCCTTCCTATATTCAAAGGAAACTATAGGTGATTGTGCATCTTGATGAAAATATTGATTTAAAAAGTCCTAAGAATGCTACGTGCTCTTTAAAGTGGTAAAAGTAAACTAAACGACCCCCAAATCGGTGTCGGTAGGGTGACGATAGGATGACGGTAGGATGTCGGTAGGTTGACAGTAGGTTGACGGTAGGGTGACGATAGGATGTCGGTAGGTTGACGATAGGATGTCGGTAGGTTGTTGGTGGAGAGACGGGATGCTGTCGGTGTGATTAGTGCAAGTGTCGGTAGGTTGTCGGGACACATTTAGTGTTCTATAACAAAAAACAAAAATGGCTCAATTATGAGCCTGATGCAAAGAAGTGACGGTAGATTGTCGGTGGTTTACGAAAATATACCGGTAGTTAAAAAAATGACGGTAGTTTGCCAAGAAGTGACAGTAGATTGTCGATGGTTTACGAAAATATAGTTTAAAAAATGACGGTAGTTTGCAAAGAAGTGACGGTAGGTTGTCGGTGGTTTATAATAAAATATGTTGAAAAAGTGACGGTAGGTTGTCGGTGGCTTCCAGGCAGATATCGCTAGGGTGTTGGTAGCCTAACGGTGTGGTGTCGGCTGATACCCCACCGACACCGATTTAGGGGTCGTTGGTTTACTTTTACCCTTCAAAGTATACATTTGACATTAAGACAAATCGTCATTCAACATTGATGCCAGGTTCTCATAGATGTACAATTCTAAAATGACTTAATGGTTCACTTCTAACTATTATGAAAATGTTCTTTATTAGTATTCATTTGTTTTATTAACTGGATCATAGTTATCTGTTTTGTTTAGTTGATTATAGGGTCACCAACATATTTGTTTCATTTTGTTTCATTTCTTTAAATTATAAAAATATGTTTTTTGTTTTGGACATGTCTTTAGTTCATGTTAGAGTAATCATAGTGATACTAAGTAATTATTGGATGAGGTTGAACAAAATATAGTAATTTGTCAGTGAAAAGCTATCAGTTATTTGTTGATGCTGTACATGTATGTCTGTTGCAGAGGCAAATATTTTGTGATAACCAAGTTCAATGATTTGTTTTATCATTCAACTCATTTTATTCTTATATCAGTCTGCGTAATCATAGTGAATTATTTTTAGTCGCTTTTTTGTGTTTTCTCTTGTTTTTAGAGATAGAATACTGTCAATGTCTTCCTCTGAGAGCTTGGGAAATGAGTCATTATGTTTACACTGGTGATTGATCAATAGTGTGCATGCTCAGACCGTTATTTGCAGTAAAAATTTAGTAATCTTCACTGTGCATACTCAGACCGTTATTTGCAGTAAAATTTTAGTAATCTTCACTGTGCATACTCAGACTGTTATTTGTATGCAGTTATTTGCAGATCTTTCAGCCACTCTGAACTGTGGATAGAAATGAATTGAATGATAAAGACATGTTTTAATAGGTTTCCATCTATAGAGATATTAAAATAATAACTTATTCACTCATTTATAACCTATGCATTCATTTATAACCTTTGCACACATTTTGTTGTTTTTTAATTCTAAAGATGAAAATCTGGGTTAGGTATTGTTGTTTCTAAACATAACACAATTATTGTATAGTAAAATAACCAGCTTTTATAAAGTTTGCCAATGTGCCAGATCATTAAAATTACCCTTTTTCCTTGTCTTGAGCTGCTGTTAAATATATTAATTTTCTAACTTATCTTTGCAATAGCTTCTAACTAACAAACCCCCTTCCCGTTTAATTTGTGTGGCCCTGTGTTGGATGGGATTTGTTTCCTGTGCTTTGCCAGGTTCTAGCTGGGTCAAGCCTGTTTCCCCGCCTCTGTCTTTACAACTTCTACGGTCAGTGCAGGTTTCTTGGCATTTGCCATCATTCTTATTCAGTCTACTTCTTTATTTTCTTTATTTTTCTCCCTTGCAAAGTGCACTGACCAATGACACAACAGTGCATGAATGCAATGCAATGTTAATGCATGCTGTAAATGCAGCTAATGGGTAGCTTGGTGTATTCTGCTACTTCTTTTGCAATTCTTTTATGTTGTCTGAGTATAAAAAACTAAACTTTTCTTTAGGATTCTCCATTATCAAGCATTTAATGCAATAGAGTTTTCTCAATATTTATGCTGCATGTAACTGTTTTTCATGTGTGCAGATGAGGGTAAGCACTGGTTAAAATTCAATGTGTGAGCATTGCTGAACAGGTTGTTGCAATAATACTTGTCTTTGATACCATATTTCTAATTTTCTTCCATAGACTAGAAAAATAGAACAGTTTTCAGCTGTTTTCAATCATATTCGCAAGTGCTTAACCTGAACTCCATGCATAAGAAGTCAATTAGCATAAATATTGAGAAAACTGTATAGCATGAAATAATTCTACGTAAACAAATTTCCAATGAATCTTTTGTTGTTTTGACTGCACTAGATTCAAAATTAAACTGTTGCATAAATACATCCATATAATTGTTTAACAAAAGAAGAACATTTAATTGATAATGAAATGAAATTACTGGGATATTCAGAGAACCCATGATCCTTTGATAACAAACAAATACAAGTTATAAAAATACATTTATCCAACAGAGATTTTTATGCTTACATTAAACTTTTGTTTATCTAAATTAGAGAACAATTTCTGTTCTAGTAAATACAACTTACATGTGCAAAGTTATGAAATTTCATTAAAATATCTGCAGAGTTTTCAATGCTCCAAATTTGCAAATTTTACAGACACATTTTAATATTC
>JAUUIK010138369.1:0-12987 GCA_032270385.1 Urticina crassicornis | reverse complement strand
CCATATTGAATTTCGACTTCCGGAACAAGTTCCAACAGACTCTGTGCCCAGGGGTATTTCTTCTGGTAGCGAGAAACAAGCGACAGAATTTTACCCCTTGGTTCCCAAGGATGAACTATTTGATGCAAAGAAACAAAAAAAAAAGTTTAAGTCAATTAAAGTAGTAATGCAAAGGCTTATTGACATGACTCCACTGCATTAATCTGCCTTATATCAGTCTTGATATCAGGTCCATGCTTCCTCACAGTCAGCTCCTGAACCTGATCTATAACCACCACACAGCAACAAAGTAAAGTCAAGATAATATTAATTTTTTTATTCATCTTTTTTTCGACTGACACTTTGAATCAGCCCCTCTTGATAAGCAAGTACTACAATGATATATTAGTTAAATCTGGATGTACATGACACAATATTTAAATAGAATATGAATAAAACATAATTGACTTGGTATTATCTGCACAACACAGAATCATCTCCCAGCAATAAACAAAGATCCTTAAGCCGTTGTTGCATGGCAGGAACTCCAGCTAACTGTCCTTCGAGTTTTTGTTTTTCTTCATTCAGACTCAATCTTGTTGCTGTATCTAGTTGCTCCCACTTCCATCCTCCCTCACCGTCAAACTGCAATAGATGTGTATGGTATTTCCTAAAACAAATTGATGTTGAGAACGTATCTATTATGCAGTTAAACCTTCGAAATATTGAGGAAATGACACTGAATGATGAAAACTTAGTTTTGTAACTCAATATTCAGGACAAGTGAACTCACCACAATGAAGGTCTATGGGATATACTTAGAAGGGTTATCCCACAATCCTTTGCTGCCTGAAATATACTGCCTTCCACATCAATGCTGACGGCACTAGTGCACTCATCAAGGAGGGCAAACTGAGGTCTAAAAATAATTTATTTATTATTATTTTATGTGTGGCTACATGTAATTTAGGCAAAGTTAACCTCAAGACAATGCTGGCCAGCAGTGGGTTAGACAATGTGTGTGGGGGAGGGGGGAGCAGGGTATAACAGAGGACACATGTGTGTTGCCTGCATATCGTCATTCATAGCATTTTGCTGTTCATTTTGGATCACCGATTGCCATTCTCGCTTGTGTTTGTGCTGATCTTTGCGGATCATTGCTCCCACCCTCCTCTCCCCTAAGGTAAGTAAAGGTAAGTACTTCACTGAATCTTCAGTGTGCCAGGTGGTGGACTGGGACAAGGTTGCCATGGTTACCTTGCTGTCGTGCATGGACATGTGTATCCAGCACTTCAACCTAGTCGGCACCTAACCCCAAGCTCATCTATTGGCAATGAGTTTAAGTTTGCTTTTATTATTTAATCTAAGTTTCTTACCTGTGGTAAAACAGTCTGGCCATACCCATTCTTTGTTTCTCTCCTCCTGAAAACACATCTTTCCACTCCTTAACAGTATTCCACCCTAAAGTAAACATTCACAAACTATGACTACAAACTTATTACCTTTTTTGAAAAAGAATATACCAACTGGTATATTGTGTGTTGAAAGCAAAGAAAATCACCCACCTCCTTCTCGTTTCACAATGTACTGTAAATGGACAGTACATAAGACGTCTTCTAAGTCCTTTTCACTGATGCCTTTCTTTCTCATATCTTCTGCATTGTCTGGATATACCACTTGATCAAGTAAAGATCCTATAGGCATATAGGGCCTAAAAATTGACAACATTGTCAAATATTGTTTATATTACATATAATTATTCAATTGATGATACAAGGAATGCAAATTGCTATAAATGTTACCTTTGTGGAATGTAAAACATGTGACTTGGAGGAGGTTTTGCTAGATGTCCCATGTAAATTGGCCAAAGTCCACTCAGTATGCGGAACAATGAACTCTTTCCACATCCATTTGGGCCAGTAATGAGCAAGTGCATTTGTGGCTGTAACTATTACCACAACAAGAAAAGCAAATAGTGTGAAATTCATCTACATATTGTATCAATAGGATTACCTTAAACAAGATATAGGTAAGCAGAGTTACCTCAAGTGTTAACCCAGACACCACAACATCCCCACATGGGGTGATGATGGCAACATCTTTAAGCATAATGGCTCCATCAGTATCTGTTATATGACCTCCTGGCATTTGATCTAATTTTACCACCTGGCCTGCCTTGGCAATTTTAGGATGTTCTTCCAACTCATTAACTGAATTTGATTTCTCCAATGGGCGCATACAGTGACCTTTTTTAATGTCTTCAAAGACAGAAAGCATTTCAGATACTCTGTTTGTGTAACCACTGAGCTCTGTAACCTGGAATGACATTAGAATAATGTAATATCAAAGTTTGTACCCATGCTGTCAAATTTGTATAGGGACAAGAACTTTATACGTAATAGATCAAACATGAGAAAGAGTGTTTCATTCGATATCCAAACACTGAGAAGCGAGTTGACAAAAACGAGGCGCAGCTGAGGTGTTTGGATATCAGATGAAACACTCTTTCAAGTGTTTGATATAGCTTCTCAATTTATTAATAATTCTTGGAGAAAATCAAAGCAAAAGTTGGCCAAATGTTATGCTAATTGAGATCACATATCCAAACCTCCTCATCAGTAGTGATTTTTTTTGTCCTCATGAATTATTAATGATTTTTTTTGTCCTCATGAATTATTAATGAGTTTGAGAAATTAATTTACAAATCCATGTTGTACCTCCTTATAGGAAGACATTATCCTCTCTATAGCATCTGCTGCAGATATGAGAAGATGTCTAGATGTTGTAATCTGCTGGGCCCTATCACTAACTCCATTGTCTCCTCCCAGTGTAACTCGCTCTTTAGGTTAAAAAAGTTCAAATTTTATTCACACTAGAGAACCTTAAGACATGTATCAAACAAGGATATATTAAACAGCCAATACCTATTAAACCTCACAAGGGAGTTTTGAACTTGCTAACATAAACTGTATAAATTTCTCAACTTCTTTCATGGGCTCTAAAGGGTGGAATGACAATAGTTTCAAGTTGGACAGTAGAAAAACTGAGGAGCTTACCAGAACTCAATAAAATACTTGTAGCCACCATACACAAGCCAGAAGCACTCCACACATACTTCATAAGAAACTGTTCCAACATTATGTACCACAGGCGCTTAAAGAAGATAAACTCCATTTGATCAGCTAGTGATTTAAAACCTTTTAGCAGCAATGACAGCTCCACCTATAAAGACAATCATATCAAGGTCAATCAAACTATTGGCAGCCATTGTAGTGATCGATTTAAGTATATTATAAGTAGGTTGTTTGGTGTTACTTTCATCAAAGCAACCAATCCTACAGTACTTTATTTGTTGGATTTTCTTACCTTATGGCCACCATAAAATGCAATTTCCTCTGCATTATTGATGACTCTAGAATGCAGATGTCTTAAATGACCTCTGCGTTTGGATTCTTCTGCAGCCATTATTCCAAACTTTGGTGAAAGAGTACGCAATGTGATTGCTGTCAAATAAATAACTACACTAGCAATCATGGAAGGCAGCTGCCAAGAAGTTCCTCTCTTCTGGGCCATCTTATTCAAAGTCCACACAATAACGATCACATCTAGACAAGGCTTGGTCAAGTGTGAGTAGAGGTGAGCTATTGAACTACAGAACATGCGTATATCTTCTGTCAAACACTCATCGGCATTGATTAAACGACTGTCTAAATTGCACACTCTGTAGTAGGTCTGATTGGCAAAGTATTTCTGATAGGCATGGTTTACAAGCTCATTACGAAATGCCAAAGCAATTTTATTCTCCAAGTAACGAATCATGCTATTGATGAATGTTGCTGGTATAGCGACCGCTATCCACTTCATCAAATGGAGAGCAAATTTGCGTACATTTTTCTGTACAATTGATTTGATAACTTGGCCATCTAGTGTTGCCACATAGATCGAAAGAAATGTTCGTGCCACTAGACAACTCGAGTGAAAGAACAAAAGCACCACCTGCTTGCTCCATATTCGAGGTAGGACTATCCTTAAAAGCTTGAGCAATTGGTCAAAGAAATCTTTGTTTAAAGCAAGGGTGTTTTTTACTCTAAAAACGCAACTCCCAGTATTGGGACGTAAAATAACTTCTTCTCTATTGGAAATATCACACGCTGACACTGGCAAAAACCTCGCCTTAAACTTTTGACATAATGCAGGTCCAAATTCCTTAACAAAATATGCACTACCTGCAACCACTGCAGTTGTACCAACGAGGTTAATGTGTCGACGAGTTATTACCGGCATTTCTCTCTTCGTTTCAGCCTTTAACCTTACATTAAAAGAAGAATACCAAATTGAATGAACCAGGAACACAACGTAACGTCGCCATCTTGAATGAACCGTTTAAACCTGGTAACCAGTAGATTGGCACGTGACCAGCAGGTGATCGCAATGAGCACCAGGCTACCTCCTGCAAGTAATAAGGCCTGGCTTAAAAACAAGATGGCAGACGAACAAGAGCATTATTATACCCCAGTTTTAATGATTTTATGTGGAATTCCTGCTTGTGGGAAGACGTTTTTGGCGAATTCCATAAAAGAATGGAGCAAAATAGACAAGGAAACTAACAAACACGTTTTACATATCTGTTATGATAATTTAATCCCTTCTAATCTCGACTTAAAAAGTGAACTAATTGAACAAAAAGAAACTTTGTCATGTGATCATACTCCTACAGCTGTTAGGAATTCAGCTTGGAAACATTATAGAAAACTCATCATCAGATGTGTCGAAAGAATCTTAATGCAAAGTCAAAACATTACTTTTGGTCGCTATGAAGAAAGCGATGTCCTGGAAAACACTCCATGTGAACTGCCCTCCGTACAAGACTTTTGGCAGAACTTTCTCAAACAGACAGCAAGAAAGGAAATGGCATGTACCTGCTTAAGTACACAAAAGTATGTAAATTAGCTATTCAGATTGATAACATTAGAGTTAATGTTTATTGCCAAAATGTTGCTATTCTAGGGTAGGGGTCTGCATGCAGACTTAATGTGATGTGAATTGATGTAATTGTTGATCAAGCAAATGTTATTGTTAATTAACCAGATGGGTAAATACCTTACACATACTGCTTATTGATGACAACATGTATTACCGCAGTATGAGGCATGAGTACTTACTTCTTGCAAGAAAATGTAAGTTAAATGTCTGGCGTGTACATGTATTCCACTCTTTTTCTTATCAAAAATGTATAAACAGTCTGCATTAAATCCTTGGTTGACAAATTGAAATTGTTTTTTGCAGATAATCTTGGATATATGCAAGTCTTTATAAAATGCCCAGTGGATACAGCTTTGGAAAGAAACAGCCTAAGAAAAGAGCCGATAGATAGGAACACTATAACAACCATGGCAAACAAGCTGGAGCCTCCATTACCTGACAAGTTTCCATGGGAGATATACAGTATGACACTTGATGTAAATGATGTTGGTTCCACTTCTTATTTGTAAGTTTGAAAACAAAGGGGCTTGTCACTCATGTTGTAGCTGATATCTGAAGTCTTTTATGTTTATTTAAGTATTTTCTCTTTCTACTTTTGAAGAATACAATTGGCATCAATGATAGGTAAGGCAACAGCAAATCCCATTCAACCACTGCAAGAAGATGACCAGCAAATAAAGGTAAAATGATGTAATTTTATCTGTGCACTTAAATTACCACTTGTTCCACATCATAGAAACTTTGATATTTATTTGTACAGGAGGAAGCCAGAGCAGCCAACTTGGCAAGCCTTATATACCAAGCAGACCAGGCCTTGAGAAGAGTTATATCAAACAAGATGGCAGAAGCAAAAGGTAAATGTAACATATAAACATGGATGAACTTGTAAATCTCGTATTGTGATACAATCACAAAGGTTGTCAAAAAAAATTATAAATTCTATAGTCTGTCATTTTTTTGAGTTCAAGCTAATTCCACAATTCTTTTTTTATACATACAATTTTTTTTGTAATGTACAGACTGAACTGCTAATGTGGAGATCACAATATATAAATGTATATCATTCTCAAATGTTTTCCATTTTTTGGTGAGATGGCAAACAAATTATGTAATGAGCTTAATCATTAGATTGCTAGACAGATTTGAGATTACAAACATTTGAGGAGAATGCTGTACATAAAAAATATTCATTATTATTAATATTACAGGTAAAAGATTTACTAGACAACAAATGAGAAGTTTAGCAGAGGACCTAAATTTAAAGCGGAAAACATTTCTGGAAAAATTAAAGACCACTGAAGATGCTCAGTATATACAATTACTTGATACCCTGGAATGGTCAGACAGAAAGCTAACACATGAAATTTCAAGTCCTGGTCACAGCATGTCTTCAAATAAAACTGTCTTGTCAATCAAACACAAAGAAATATTGACACAATTACAAAACAAGCAACAATTTAAGGAAACTATCACAACATTGTTTGAGTGTTTTATCAAAGGTGTAAATTATATTTTTCAAGATGAAAAAAGTTTGAAAATAAATAGTTAAAAAAGACAGCACTTGAAAAATAGGCAATGCTTTTCTACATGTGAATCTATATTCTTTTATGTTTTTGTTTTTGTGCAACACAAACAATTCCTGTTAAAGGTAGTGCCATATAAGGGATGGCATTCTAAGGGTTTTTCAAATGATGGAAGTGCTAGCAACTCTCTTTCTTCCCTCTGCTCAAGATCTTTAACACTGTAGCAACACGGAATTATTGGAAATTTAACTTGAACCATCTAGAGTGCACGCCATATATCTGTGAAAAAATTACTAGGTATTTACAGCGTAAAAGTTCGTATAAAGGCTATTATTCAGTACCGGTACTTTTTTTTTGTTTTGTTTCACGGATATATATGGCGCACACTCTATTTGCTTTGCCTTGTACTAAGGGATTTCCAAACAACCTCTGGATAGCAAAACATTTCTTTAACAAGCTATGAAACCTATCAGATACCCAAATGTATTTCACTTTTTACAATCCTTTTTATTCTGATGATATTTAATCTTGATGTGGAAGTCTGTTCATAATTTTGATTAGTGGAAATGCAGGAGTCAACACTGGAATAACTAGAAATTGTTTTTAAACAAAGTAAAAAAACATGCTCTCATAATGGGTCTTGTTTTTTTTATGTCCCATATTTTACACCAACTTCAGTTAAGTCATTCATATTTACTACACATTAAATCTATTTGGTTTTCATAGCAAAGTACAAAAAGCTCTAACAAGCAACAAAAGTGAGGCTCAGTAAAATTATATGGGATCATTGAAAATGGTTTGTCCTCAGCCTGTTGACCTGGCTTATGATTAATATTTGAATTGTTTGTTCAGTCTGATAAACAAAATGACAGATTACATTGATCTCAGATTCTGTATCTTCTAACAAGATCTGACATAGTTCCTTTCCACCAGCCTTGTTCTAATTTATCTTCTACAATGTACGAACATTGAACTTCAATGGAATACTCCATGTCAAATAAATTTAATCAGACTTTTTCCAGAGGTTGGATACCTGCACACTGAAGCTATCAAAGCATAACAACAGATGCATATTTGGTAGCAAGACTGTTCTGTCTTGTTCAACTGACTCATTCAGAGCTTTGATTAATATGTTAGGAATCTTTGTCATCCTCTGTTTCTAGGGATATGACTTCAATGTCCTGATTATTTGGATCTGTTTCAGTCCCTAATAAAGAGCAATCAGGCTTATGAAATGAAAGGCTGTCTCCCCCAGAAGCAGCAGCTCCTTTTATGTCGGCTTGAACTACTTCATGCATTGGGAGTTGTGAAAATTCATCCATTAGTCTGTCCTGTCTTGATTTGGAGTCTTTTCTTAGAGTGATAGAACCAAGGCTTGACACAATTAAATCTTGAACAAACAGAGAGCGATCAGCCCTTTCTACTTCAAGCTCTTCCTGGTCACTGTCTGACAGTGCAGGCTCATTGGCTCTGTGTAAATAAAATGACTTTTGTACATGATGTCTCTCATTTCCTTTGTTAGTGATTCAAATATGGGTTAGAGTGGAAGTATTGTACTTCAACTCTCTAGGGAATTAATATCAGGAAAAGCACTGAGGTCAACTTACCTAGATAATAAAAACTGTGAATTAGCTGAATTACTGTTTTCTTGATTACATGGCATATTACTAGTTTGATTATTGCTAGCAGCAGCTTGTCGTCGTTGAGGAAGTCGTTCCAGTCTTTCTCTTGTTTGTTGCACCTGCTGTCTTTCTAGTTGTAGTTGTTGCTGTAGTAATTGTAGTTGAGACTGTACTGGTGGCTGTGCCTGCTGTGCAGCTCGTCGCACACCTGATAACTGTGACAGGAGTTCAGCAATAGGATCCATACTTTCTCTAAAGCTTGAAGTGGAAGATGAAGTAGAGCTATTAGGTCCAAGAGAACTGCTGGTTGAACTACTAAAATTCATTGCCCCAGTTCTTGGTCTTGGAGGTCTGGGCCCGCCTACTCCTCGACCAGGATGAAACATTCGTCTCACTTGTCTACCAGTACCTGGTTCGTCGTGATAAATTATTAAGGATAAAAATCTTGACAGGTGAATACCGGTAGACTGTTCATTTAAGATACCAGGGGACCTTTGCGACCATAAATTTGAATAGTGTGTGAGCAGCTTGTATAAACTACCAAAAACTATATATTTTCTGAAAGCGGAATAAACACAGAATCTAATTCAGTAATTTACTGTTTAATATTTTAACCGGAGTTTTTTTCTTGAGAATTTTGTTAAATTTGACTGTACCATCTAATCGAAGTTCTTTGTCATCTAGAATTAAACCAACTTAAACTTAAATTAAACCAACAAAAGAACAGCTTGAAGATCACAAATTGTTCTACAAAAGGTTGTTTCGTGAAATGTCCTTAGAAAGTAGTCATAATTTATCAGGGGAAGCAGCGGATGTGTTATTCAGGGGAGAAGAGGCAAAGTAATTTGTGAAAGGTTCTTTATGAGAGACCTGTCATAATTTATTGGACAGGGGGGCTGCTATATGTGGGGGTAGGGGCCAGAGGTCTAACTCGCCAAGTGAAGGCTTGAGGAGCCTCTTATTTGGTATTGTTGTTTTAGTCCTGGACGGCACTTTTAGTACGATTTTAATACTACCACAAAACTACATCATTACACATCGAAGTAATGTTTAATGGTACTATATTTGCTTTGGTGTTTGAGATTTGTTGTCAATGACTTTTTATTGTGAATTCGAAGTAAGTTAGCACTTACTGATGGTAATTTCTTAGCAATCTCTGGGTAATTTTCAATCTCAGTTACGATGTAAACCAAGATCACTGTCTGCTAGTAATTTTTTGTCTTACTATTTTCGGAATTTTCTGTAAAATTTCTTACATGAAACGCGAGGTTGAATCTGCTTTGTCGCTTTGCTTTTATTTCCATGTTTGCAAATGAGTTGTTGACAGCTAGTTTCCGGTGTTTATATCTACTAAATTCTTTTTTCCTTTTTTTTTGACAAAATGTTTTTTTAAATCAAGTTTATTCTTTTGTAGGTGACTAGTTCTTGTTTAGACCTTTTTAATGATATTGAAAGTCAAAAATGACAAAAAAGGAAAAATAAGGTCCCCTGGTACATTAATTAAATGTGGTTAAATGCAATTTAGGCAAAGTTAAAATCGAGCTAAGGGATAAACGACAATAACTCGGTCCCATCGCAACCGCTATCCTACGCTAGCTACACGCCCCCGCAACCACACGCTACGTGTTCAATTATCGCAAACGTCACTTCGCAATTTGCGGTACGCGATTATGATCTACGCTATCGATTCCCAACGCGATCACACGCTATCCACGTGACCTCGAAAAGAAGGTTGGCCCTTAGCTATGTGAAAGCCATTCGCTATTAACGCTAGCCATCGCAAGCAACACTGGTCCAGACGCTCACTACAATTTCACTGCCCACCCACCCTCTCCTGTAAGACATGGATAGGTAAGTATGCAGGTAAGTATTCCACTGACTGTTTGCAGTCAGTGTGACAGGTGCTCGGTGGGATGTGACAGGGTTACCATGGTTACCGCTAATCTCGTGCCAGACTCCCTCATTCCCACCGACCACGCACCTAACGCCAAGCTCATCATTAGCGACGAGTTTAACTTATTTAAAAAAACTAAAAAAATTACCCCAGATATGAGAAACCCCTTCCCTATTTTTACTGAATAAACAAACATAAGTTAATGAAGAATAAAGAAAAAAACAATAGCAACAAATATGGAAAGGATATGATATCTCTTGGAGCCCTGTGTTCCAAAGTAAGGTGTGCAGCAAAGTCATCAGTGACGTGATTAGGATCCCCACCAGGAAGTGCTGCACATACTGGACATACCTATCAACATATTGAAATTGCATGTCAATATATGCCACACTTGGAAGTGCAATGCTTTTTCCATAATATTTTTAACTTGACTTGATATGCTAACGTTCTCAGATATAGAGTTTACTCCCACCTCTCAAATATAATATTTCTCACTATCTTCATGTGCAAGTGGTTTCCACTTTATTCATTTCTGCCCTCACCTTTGCAATTATTTTAGATTTCCCTTAGGTGATTGAGGTAGATTCTACTCTATACTTTGTTAATAATAGGTATAATAGTAATAATGAGGATTTTACCCAATTAAATGTGACTGTTCTAAGTGTTACATGACACATTTAATAAAGGAATGTTCCACACTGTTTTAGTAGATAGTTTTAGAATTTGTACATTGACCAACACTCCACAATAAAGAGCTTTCAGCTTAGGAACTACCTGTAAGCTTGCTAAAATATACATTCTGAATACTTTCAAAGTTAATTAACTTTTGCTCGAGAGAAACCAAGGAGAGCTTGGAAATGAGAACATAAAACTCAATACAGATGTTACATAGAAGTAAAAGGGAAGCTCTCTCACTGATTGGCCATCTATATACATGCATGTACATACATACCACTTCTATAGATGCATCTGCATGGTCAGATGTTACATGTTCTTGTAACAAGGATTCTGTAAAACCAATTTTACTGCAGTATGGACAGGTAAAAGCTTGTGGCTGGTCAGCTGTGAAGGCTTCGCCACCATAATATACATCTGTTTAAAAAAATGTTACACTAACTAAAATGCATACAATATTACTATGAAACCATTACTATAGTAGGAGTTGGGTTCAGGAAACTAAAACCGGTGGCATGGGTGGTGTTGCGGTAATATGCACGCTTCTCACCGCTGTGGTCCCAATGGGTCGTGGGTTCGATCCTCAGCTCGGGTACTTCAAGTCCAACGCAAGTTCTGTTCCTTTCCCCCATCACATGGTGGCGAATTCATTAAACTTTTAAACTTTTTTAAAAACCAACACCACATTAGAGAGTTATTACACTTAACTCTAAACATGCCTTAAACCAGTTTGTGTCATGCAAATATTGTCCAACACAATATAATCTATTTGCTATCAATAGATAATATAGTTAGGCAAAGAAGAGGTAAAATCTAGTCATAAGGTCTGTCAAGAAGACTTACCAAAGTCTGCCCTTGTTAGAATACACTGCATTGGATGATCAGCTGTGTGTCTTGTGGTAGTTGCTCCATTTTCATAGCATGTAGCACATAGATCATAGTCATAACATATTAAACATTTGAAGCGCTTCCCTCTAAAATTGCCCTTGTTACACGAGTCACAACTGACACCTGTCAATCAAATATGTCATACATTAATCGCTAGGTATACACAAACTTACAAACTCTGTAATGCTTCCTACCTTAGTAATTAAGATAGGCAAAAGGTGTCAATCACAAATCTAAACTAACTAACAATTTTAAAACCAAGAAAGCTAACATTTACAAAAAGTTATGGAACTTATTAAAACTAAAGCATCTAAAGAAGGTGGTTACTTGTTGAAAATGTATTAATGTTTTGTGGAGATGAGTCTTACTTGTTAAAGTTTAAAAAATGGGACATAATTTTTAAATGTCTAGAGCATATTTTGAGGTTTGCTCAAGTTATGTACCAAATTATTCAGATCAGTACAAATTTCGATTGGTTTTATACTATATAAGGTCAAGTATTGTACAATAAACTGTGCACTAGTTAATGTACAACTAGCTAGATCTCTGCCTCCATTCCTTCCTGTTTCTCTAAATACGAAGCCTACATTTTCACTATTCTAGCTTTCAATTTGTCAAACATAACAAACCCAAGAGAGCATGGTAGGGGAAAACAACCTTATCATTGTGTAGTTGAAGTTTATAACAGACTAAACTAGACGGAAGCGATCAGTTTATAGTGAGATTATGCAAGTAACACGATTTTTCATGTGGACAAACTCAACGATACACTCGATTTTGTAAGGAGTTAATTTCTTAAAGCAGCATCCATAACGAAAGAATGTTTTCTGAACAAGTTTGTTACCCCCAATGATGCTCAATGCTAACATTTTCTGGATAAACCATTGAATCGAAAGCAATAATTATAGTGATGTTCTGTACCTTCATGGCGAGACATAGCCGCATAAGACCGCTGGGATACCTCTGTCTACTCGGGTTTTTTGAAGCGCTCTTACCACATAAACCCGTATCTTTTGGCTTTCGAAGAAGCTCATTTGATACCTTTTAGATTAAAAATGAATATTATCTGTCTTTGAAAGTAGTTTCGAAGTAGAATGGTTAAGAATTTGATAGATTCATGGTTAGAAGGAACGAACTGATTTCCCGAGGTCCGAATGGGAATAGCGCAGGCGCAAAAATACTTCCCCAGAATCCATTGCGAACCTGAAGCCGGTTATGCAGACAATCATCTTCGTTCATCGGCATCATTATTTTCACCCTTTATCACGTACGAGAATATACGAAAAAAATAAAATAAAATAAAGAATCTAAATTTAGAAGCATGGGTAGCGTGTGCGTGTCCTCCGGTTTTCCTCCCTCCACAAAAATTAACTGGTGAGTTGTGTGTAGAGAATATTCGAATGTAGTAAGTAGTGCGTGAGGA
>JAUUIK010138258.1:0-12998 GCA_032270385.1 Urticina crassicornis | reverse complement strand
CCCCCCCCCCCCCCCCCCCCGATGGAAATTTAAACTACGATTATTCCGAAAACAATAATAATAATAAACGATCGATCCCTTATTAGCTAATTTTTAGTGTTTATTAAATGCAGAAAAAAGGGGGGAAACCGAAAAGGGTTAGCACGTGATAGCTAGCGGTTTAACTTTGTCTAATCAGTAATGTTATTGAAACCGCGACCCTATCTTTACGTATTATTTGTAGTTTTCAGGATTAACGACTACCAGAAAAACAGTCTCAACTGGTTGGCTGTCTATGAAGGACAGGGTTATCAGTGGTGGTCGTCAATCAGTAATGCTTTATGACCCGCAGGCAAACATAGCCCATGGGAAAGTGCCGGAAGGGAGCCGAATAGGAGGGGTTATTGGCATGCTTATTAGCATTCTGATATTACGTTAGCGGGTGTACAAATGTGACAAACGCAAAAGGTGATTTGGACGCGGAAGTGCTGTTTAAAACTGACCAATCTGAAAATATCTAAGCTCACTCGACAAGATTAATCGTTCGGTCAGTTTGAAATTTGAAAAGCATTTTCAGCCAGTTTTGAAATTTTCATCAATTAATTTTTCGGCTTTCAGCTTGAGATATCATTTTAAAAGAGTCCTATCTATCAGTTTTCACTCAAATTTTAGGCCATTTACCAGTTGTTAGCTGACCCCATATCCACACGACAAACACCACACCCCCTGAAAGACATGATGTACTCCAGTTTCGAGATGAATTGCATGATCAGGCCAGGCCGAAAAAGGGTTAGATTATCAAGCCTCGTAATTAGCCTATATATCTTATTAATATCTTAATCTTATAAACTTAACACTGACCAAATGTGATCAGGTATGAATCCAGATTTCTAAAAGGGAGGAATCGGTCAAGCGAAAAAGGGATTATATGCCTACATATAATTTAAGCCACTGCACTTCAGAATTTCGGTGTGATTAAACGGGTTGGGTTCCGGTTACGCCGGATCTGCGATTGGATTTATCGAGCAATTAATTATATAAATAAGTGGTTTCAGAGGAAGAGTAACTCAAAACCTTGTTGATTATCATTTAACTGTTAAACTAGGTTTCAGGTTTTGAAAAACAATATTCAATCCCAATAAGCGATGGCTCCTTTTTATTGGAAGTTTATAAAACGTTCTTCGTATTATTACCAAGGGCGCCCTTTAACTTCAGAGCTTTCCGCCTCAGGGAAATGTTTTGGTAACATGATATTTGTGAATGTAAATGTTGGCCATCCCTTCCCCATACTAACCGCCAGTAAAAATCCACTTTACCATTGCCGAATACACCTAGTGTGTGTTTTTATCACTAATACTGTAAATACATTCAAATGTGTGAGTAGAAATATGAACAAACGGAAGTGAATTTCTTTTAAAACGAACTGTGCTGCGAAAACAAGACTTGTCAAACCCACGGATCATAATCAAGTCCGAACGCGTTCCCTTGCCGAAATTATTATAGTATTGTTTTCGTAAAGTTAATGGGAAATACTCAACGCGCTTTAAATAATCTGTGTTCAAACCAGGCGACAAAAGCTATTTGAAGTAGTTCAACGATGTCTACGATTTGTTATCATTCCCTTAATACGACACTCAAAGTCTGCGCGATGGCCAGACTGCTGTCACATTGATGGGCTTCCTGTATGTGGATACTCTGTGGAGGTCTGTACCCGAGTCACGTGGTCAGTGGTTTTGTGTTTGCCGAAGAAGGCATTTTGTATGCCAATGACTCAAAACACCCGGTAAATGTTATTAATTCGACCTTAAAATAAATCCAAACAACGACGTTAACACACGAATACTACGAATCATCGGGTTAAAACTTGATTTGAGAGGAACCTTCGCCCGGAATTGATGGCCAGGAGGATGTATTTGGACAGCTATCTTGACAGTAAGTACAGCTTTTCAAGTGGTTTTCGTATGTCCCGCCATTTTGTTATTTCTTAAAAAAACGCAACTTAAATAAATATGAGTCCGTCAATCTGATTTCTGTTAATGATAATTCGTATGAAGGAATATTTTAAACTCGTGCAACGCTTTACTGGTGAATTATTTAACGAATGTCTGATTAATTTTGATATTTATTAAATTGATGTGTATGACGTAATGACACTTAATTCCATTATATTAGTAGAGGCTGGATCTTTTTTAACTTAATTGTGATTTAATTCTAATACAATTATGATATAACAAAATATTAATTATCAATACTAAACTGTAATCCTAAAGTATAATAACAGCGATAATTACTTTATGTATAATATTTAAACTTATTTAGAATTTTCAAAAGAAACGTTTTAAGAAAGTTGTGTGTAAGCTTATATTTAGAGCAGATTTCAAGAGTGGGAAAAAATACATCAAATTCATAGTCGTGCTGTAGCCATACTATAGCTGTTGCTTTAACTATACCTTTTGATTGGATGCAGCGCACAAATGATGAGAAGCCAATTCAGTGTTAAGGCATGCTGTAGCTTGTATGTGCTGTAAGTCAATGCCATACGTTTACTGAGCTCTGGCTGTGTACTTTTTACAATTTTATAATGGCATCACCCCTCAGATACCAGACCACAGATTAAACACACACTGACCAATCAAGTGTTTCAGTTTTGACAGAGTAGTCCTTGCGGTTTTACTAAAAATATTCAGAGACACAGTAAATTGGTTATACATGTACTTAATATACTCACATGTACTATATAATCACATCTCTGCTAACGCAATTAAAATCTATGCTTTTGGAAGCTGCACAATATCTGCCTCTCCCCCGCCACCACCTTCCTTCCCCATCAAAAACATTTTGCATCCCTCTTATTTTCCTTAAAATAATAATCTTCATATTATACTATGTCCAAATATATTTCCTTTTTTTTTTTGATTGATTACAAATGATATTCCACTTTGATATGGTACGCTTTATTAATAAACTATGGTGTAGTAATGCTGTTTGTGATAATTATATAATATCTATATGCTATCTAATCTTGTTGTAATATTGATAATAAATAACTGAATTTTAATTCAGCTGTCTAAAGAACGATGAACCACGCAAGTGAATCAAGAATAGGAGAAATCTTTTCATTCTCAGGTACAACTAACCTGTACATGCAATGACACCACAACTTATTGAAAAGCCTTAAAGATGTTCATAAGTGAAGCTGTATGAGATGTTAGATCTCAGGAGTTAGACCTAAAAGGGACCTCAAGTCTGTTGTCTATTCTCTTGGCCTTGGTTCATTTTATATCAAGGCAAAATGATACATGTGTTAAACATTTTGCTACAACATACAGATGAATTGATACCAGGATCAATTTTTTTTGGAGCTAGATTTTCAAGAACATCAGGGCTTTTAAAATTATTTTGTTAATTAAAATGTTAATCATTTATTAACATTGTGTTATTGGTATGTGTATTTCAGTTTACACACAGACTATATCCTACTCTCTTCCATATTATACGCTTATCATATAATAAGTATCATTCTAGAAATAAACTTTAACCATAAACTTAACAACTTTTCATACAGCCATGTACAAGTTATTCAGTAATCATTTTTCAAATTTAAAACTAACAAGATTAAAAAATTAATGTCATTATTAAAACAAATCCTAAATCAAACACTTAGAGCAATTAAAGTATGTACCTTTTTTTATTGTACCTCCATTTAAAAGTACAAAATTTTCTTGGGATATCTCATGCCTTAGCCAGTTAGAAGTAAACACTTTTTAAATGATTATGGGTAGCATGGATGATGTCTGCTGGTAACGTGTCATGTTTCACCACTGTGGTTCCAAAGGTTTGGGTCATTGGTTCGAGCTCCACGGACACCACATGTGAATTGAGTTTGTTTGATGTGTTGTTCTCTTCTATGCTACAAGGGTTTTCTCCAGGTTCTCCGGTTTCCTCCCTCTGTAAAAATCAACATGTGAGTTGAGTGTTGTGTGAATTGTAAACATCAACATAGTGGGGAATGAGTGTCGGTTGTAAAACAGTAAAACAGTATTATATTAAGAAGCTTCTAATTGGCTGAGGCATTGGAATATTCTAAGAAAAACTAGTACATTTTTTAAATTGAGAAGTTAATTACTGCAGAAAGTATGTTCTGCAAATCTATGACAGTACATGTATGTAATAGCTGTATCTTTCACTAAGTGTACCTTTTGTTCTGTTTGGGTAATAGTGTATAATACAACCTTAAATCGATGTTGGTAAGTTGTTGGCCAACAACCTAATGACACCCTCTTGTTAGCCACCAATGCACTACTGACACCTCCATAAAATTCCCAGACAACCTACCGACAGTTGAAAACAATTCTAAACTGTTACCTTGTGCTTGTATGCGATGGGTGCATGAAAAAATATGTGCATAATTTACATTTTTGGTGGTTTAACAGTCCTTTATTCCATTCCTGTAATGCATTTCTTAAAACATATAGGTATTGAAAATCTCCCCTTTGAGCTTCAAAGAAATTTCACCCTGATGAGAGATCTGGACCAAAGAACTCAAGGTATACAAGTCAAAATTATGTATGAAATAATATAACTAGATGTTTTTCTTAATTTTATGTCCAATTATATAAATAAATATTATATTAATAATAAGAATAATTATATCCTTTTTTATGGCATTAGATTTGATGAAAGAGATTGATGGCTTATCAGAAGATTATGTATCAGGGGTTAGAGGAATGGATTCTGGACAGAGAACTGACCACCTCAAGAAAATTGAAATTGCTTTCTCGAGAAGCAAAGAATATGTAGATGACAAAGTGCAACTCGCTATGCAGACCTATGAAATGGTAATTAGACCCACCAACATTTTACTGATGAAATTCTTTCAACCATGTACAAAATGTACAGTAAACATTATTTAGAAATAAATTTGAGTATTTTTTAATAATTATGTAGGTTGATAAACACATTCGAAAGTTGGATTCTGATCTGGCAAGATTTGAGTTGGATTTAAAGGAACAGAAAGCCAAAGAGGCTGGTCTATCTGAATATGAAGGTACATTTGTGTACAGTATATGTTTTTCATTTTTTATTCCATTTATTGCGCCATTTACAATGTATGGTTTCTTCATTTCATTATTGTCTTATCATTTTCTTAGGTAATGATTATACATAGAAAATAGAACTAGCGAGTAAACTAGTATGGGCTGCATCTGTGTATAATACATAAATAATGATGGGTAAAGGCAAATTAAACACTGCATAATAAAACAAGTATTACTTAGCTGACATTTTGGTCGTTAGTCCTTCAACATCGTCTCTCAAAAGGACATAGGAGTAAAGGACATCCGATGAAGGAATAACGTCCGAATTGTCTGTTAAGTTATTTTACAGTGTTTAATTTACCTTTATCAATCATTATAAATGATTATACATCTAATAATAATAATAATAATAATAATAATAATTTGGAGGGCTAATCATCCATCCTCGCAGCGTATGCTGAATTACGAAGGACGCAGCTCAATGTGGTCGAAACGAAGGCATGTAAAGGCGCACTGCCACCATACGACTCATGTCTGATCACGGAGAACAGCTAGATTGAATGAATGTTGGTTTTTGTGGAGGGAGGCAAACCGGAGAACCCGGAGAAAAACCCCTGAAGCAAGGGAGAGAATTAACAACACACTCAACTCTCGTATGACACCGATTCCGGGAATCTGTGTTCTAATGCAATTTTATTGACTAGTAAGGCAGTGATTTACTCACAATCTTTTCATACCTTTTGTCCACAGAAGAATTTACTCCACCAAAAAGTAAGTTGTATTAAAAAGTGTAATTTCCAAAAATGAAACATACCCCCCTCCCACTTCTACATCCACAGGGTTAGTCATCCATGACCCTAGTATCCTAAGGACTTTTTTTGGAAAAAAGAAGCAAGATGAAGTGGCCATTTTTGCTGTATTATAAACTAATTTACATTCATGTACATTGATTAAATTCAGAAGGAAGAGGAAGAACAAGTAAAAGAAAAGGTGATGAACCAGCTAAAAAGAGAAAAAAGTATGTGTAATGAAGAAATAGAAAACTTGTCTGATGTGCTGTGTGCAGAACTTTATAAAGCACTCAGAAGCTCTGCTTAATGCATCGTGCTTCTCAACACTTCTCTTATGTTCTGAAAAATACCCAAGTGCTTTATAACTGCACACAGCACAGCAGTCAAGTTTTTTATTTCTTTTATAAAATCATTGAGAAGTTTTACGTATGCTGTGGGCAGTTATAAACATGCCCCACAGCCAATCTGATTGCATGTAATATGTCGGTTATTTCATAAAAACAGTTATGAAAATTGTTAAATACATGAAGTGACTGTAGCTTTATTTTATTGATAAAAATGTTATCACATCACCCAGCTGGCTGCTTGTAAAACAAAGGCTATAATATACAGTATTTATTTTATTAATTCACTACAGCAATGTAGTGAAAGTCAGCATAATGTTAACAGAGTTTCTTGCTTATTCTAGACGAGATTCAAGTCCTGTCAAAAGTCTTGGTGTTACAGCTACTCTATTCTCGCCCGAAGTTGTACAAGTCCTCGATATGCCTGTCGACCCTAATGAACCAACCTACTGCATTTGTCACCAGGTAATATTATTATAATATTATTACTACTACAGCGGTCATCCCTTCATGTAGGAACACACAAGTTGCTATGTGAATGGAAAGACAATACAATACAGTGGGACACATGACGATGGAAATATTTGAATTACAATACAATGTTCCTACATGAAGGGATGAGCTGCTATGGCATTCTCAATGATTGCAGCTAGACAACCCACAGGTATCCCAAGCTAAACATAAGCGGTTTATAATTACAGTGAATGTATTCACAGGTTTCTTGTTCTGGTCTGATTTAGCAAAATAATTTGAATAATTTGAAAAAAATTTGTTCTTTAGACTTTAATGACTTTAATGATAAAGAAAGACACACAAAAAAACAAGTTGGCAAAGTCTATAAAGATCGATTTTATTTTATTGTTTTTCTAAGCTAGACCAGAACAAGAAACCCTATATATTCACAGTAATTTCAAAGGTACTCTTACTCACATGTAGATTGGGATACCTGTGGTTTTCCACCTGCTGTTAGGTAATAGTAACCATGTTCATTTAATGCAATCATGTTTTTTTTTACCTCAGGTTTCATATGGAGAGATGATTGGCTGTGATAATATTGAGGTATTGCTTTTCTTATTCCAAACACATAACTTATAAAAACTGGGTTTCTATGATAACAACAGTTATCATTGAAGTTTGAACCTGAAAAAAAGCGAAGTGTTACATGGCCATCAATCAAACTTGTGTCAAAAACATAAGCTTGCTAATTTATTTGGTTGATGTCTGTCTGAAAGCAACCAATTTTATTGACGAGCTGCGTTGTGAGCTGCACTTCAATGACAACAGTTATAGAATCTCAGACAGTTGTATTAGAGATTTCAGAGTTGAGTGCAAAGAGCTGGTACAAAGTCAAAATCAAGCTTAAAATTAGTACATGTATGTTTGCCATTAGTTTCAAAATATTCTGGAAAAACAGCATTTATTGCTGACCAGTCTGCTGTGTGCTAGCTCAGTTACATTGTTCAGTCTAGGTAACATGTTTTTTGCAAATTCATGTATATTTTTATAAATTTATTTTTATTTTTTCTCTTTTAGTGCCCTATTGAATGGTTTCACTTTCCATGTGTTGGGCTCACTTCAAAACCTAAAGGAAAATGGTATGTTTAACTAATAATATTGACTTCTAATTGGTATTATTGTGGTAACCATCATCCTATGGTACTGCAGTGCAGCTTGTTGAGAGTGTCCTTAGTGGCCCACACAGGTTGTGCCTTGCTTTGACATCACAGCCAGTTTTTGTATTAGTAAGAAACATGGTTTTGACATCAGCACAAACACATGAAATGGCATAGGTACCATATTATGTTGAATGGCTTGTCATATTTTTCATTACAGCAAAGTATGGTAGGGTGCAAACACTAAAAGCGTGCAACACAAATAGTACTATTTTTTATTGTTTAATTAGTACTAAATAGTACAAACAAATGCACGCCTTTAGTGATTGTACTCTACTATGGCTACAACACAACTACAAAGTTGCCTTATTTTTCCCCACTCTTATAAAATCTGCTCTATAATGCTGTTGTAATGCGGTTAATGTTTGAGAGACGCATTTTGACCAGTGACACATTTGTTTTGACATACATGTAATTTGATCAGGTGTTTGTAGTTTGTAATTGTATTGCCAAAGCAACACGTTACTCTACTTAAGAATTGTTTAAGAATTACGCAATGTTACTATAAAGAGCAAGATTTCCCTCAAGCTATAATTGTTATTAATCCCATTGGTTTCTTTCAGGTATTGTCCTAAATGTGCTCAAGAAAGAAAGAAAAAGTGAAGTCATTCATCGTTGTGTCGTTGGTGTACCTTGTACATTTATAAGTTAAATTGTATATTGACAAGTATTGGGTTTGAAATACATATCCATACATGTATAGTCTAACACTCTGACTCCAATCGTGTTGGGCGTTTATGTAAATCAAGGGGGGAGGTGTTGCAATTTTGATGTTGGGAAAATGAAATGTTTCCATTTGATAGATTTTTAGGCTCATTAATTTAGTTTATTATATAAACTATATTGTGTTATAGGGATTTCCGCCGCTGAGAAAAATCGTATCAGCACATGTGTTCTGATACGATAATTTTTCCCGTGTGTTGATATCGAGTTTTAGTCAATCAGCGATTTCCACGATTTGTTTTTCTGGATTTGAGTGAAATGTCTATATAATAAACAAAATAATACATGGACGCTTGGAGATATGAATTTATCTTCTTGTGTTCAAGCTCGAAGGTACATTTCGTATCTCGGCCGCGCGCCCATGTATTATTTCTTCATCAATCATTCAAAACCCAAGGTTTCCACAGATAGGGCTTCATGTGAAATATGAAGAGGATTATTAGTAAAAAAAAAAGATGCTTTTAATCTTTTTACCTTTTCCCATTATTTCTTTTCTTTTACCATTTAAGAAATAGAGGACATTTGAGCTCATGTTCCAGCAAATTTCCGTCATGCTCCCAAACTTCCATTCACGTTTCTATGTAAGAAATAGAAAACATTTTCCAGAATTCTATTCTAATTACATAGAAACACAAGTGGAATTTTTGGAAGAATACGAAATGTCGTGGAAACACAAGCTAGAGAGGCACTATATAAGTGCTTCCACATTACTTGTTCTCCCAAACTTCTCCTTGTGTTTCTTTTTTACAAATAGAAAACATTTTCCATATTTCTATAGAGTTATAGAAACACACTGAGTGGAGAAATTTGGGAGGACAAGACATGTTGTTGGAACACGAGCTTGAAATGCAAGTGTTTCCACATTTTGAGTTCTTTCAAACTTTCACAAATGTTTCTATAACTCCATAGAAACATTGAACACTTTTTTTTTTTTCTATTTCTTTTATAAAATGAACGATAGCAAATAAGTAAAACAACATTTCCATGTTTTTGTAGAGTTATAGAAACATGTCTTTTAGCCAATCAGAGCGCGTTATATCGTATAGTTATTTTATAAACGTGATATATTGCTCCGGAGGAATTTTATCAAGGATAAATGCATCTGGGAGTGAACTGCTTCTACGGCTCCTCCAGACTTTCCTCAAGTGCCACTCAGTCTTTTCCCCTCCATGTAAAGTATATCACTGCAGAATCGAGTATTGTTGTCGCAGGAATCCAGAATCTATGATACTGGAATCCTCAATCCAGGCTGGCAAAGGAATCCGAACTCCACATAGCTAGAATCCGCAATCTAGTACCTGAAATCAGTAGTCTAGGTAAGCAGGGATCTGGAATCCACCATCGTGGATAGTCTATCATGAGGTGATACTTTGGATGATTGTGATGTCACTATCCGTTTGAACACTTTGTCTGGAAGTGACAAAGACCACAAAGCAAGGGCTAATGGTAGGGCTGATATAAGAAGCAATAATTGAGCAAGTATATAAATGCCCTGGTCATAGACAATTGCTGAACATACTATAACAGGCATTTATAAATACCGACACTGACTTATTCACAACATGTTGCAGCTACAGCCGGGCTTGCCATATTGGAAAATATTATAAGTATTTACAATTTATGCATTTAAAAAGGGTCTTAAATCCTTTGACATATATATTAGATGTAGGAAGTCTGAATTCCGAGTAGTCCATAAAAAGTGCTCGATACGATGAAGTAGAGCAAATATATATTAATATATAAAAATGTCTAAATATATTAGATGTATGTATATATTATAGCTTTCGTTTACCTGAAAGCAATGTATTTGGGCTATTAGTTTGGAATTTTAACATCAAATGATATCCGACTTTCCAAACTGAATATCAAAATGCCTTTTCCAGAAAATTAACCTGTTCTTTCACAGAAAGATGTTGATATTTCCAAGGGGAGGTTATTGTGAGAGACAAAAATTCCCAACTTCTCGTAAACTTTGAAAACAATTCACGAAAGCACAAGGATGTACCTATCCAGTATTTTGGAGGGGGGAATGGTGTACCTTTTGAAGAGAGGGGGAAGTGTTGCTGTACGTCCTAGTAATCATGGTCAAACTGAAGGAAGTTTGCATGTACAATGAATATAAATGCCAGACTTCTTTCCTTAACCCTTCTTTTAAGAATTTATTTTAGAATTCGTATTCTAGTTTTGAAATATTTTAACCACTATGGCTTGATATGATTTCGATTTAATTTGGTTATTTAATAGACCTAATATACTTTATTTGCATATTGTATTTAAGCACAGAAGTGTACAGTAAATATAACATCACAGCTGATATCACACACAAAAAGAAAACATTAAAGATGAGTTTCGAGGAAACTTATTCTAGTGTACGGACCGAACAAGATATTTGTTTCCAGGGTTTTCTCAACTCTTTTTTGCGAGTTAAAGAGAGGCCCTGGAAACGAGATAAAGCGAAATATGTTCGACTGAGTAATTCCCGTAAATGAATACCCTGGGTTCCAGAGGCTATTTATTCTCGAGCCGGCTATCGTTTGGTTTGAATATTTACCTCTGGCGCCCAGGGTAGTGTATGGAGCGAATGTAACACATGCTCCCATGCGCAGGGATTTCAAATTCATTTAAGACCATTTAACTGATTGGAGGTTCTTCTCTTTTATGACACTAATTCTATGACACTAATTCTGTCAGCAAAGAACTAATGTGTAAAGCACATCTCCCTTGGTTTAAGCAAGCATCGAAAAGATCGAATATTGACGACGTCTTAATTTTTGAACTCCATTTTGCATTTGAGTCATCCCTTGTATGTAGGAACGCATGAATGAGTTGCTATGAAAGTGGAAAGACAGTACAATACTATGGAATACATAACAATGGAATACATAACAATGGCAGTATTTGAATCACAAATACAATGTTCCTACCTGGAGGATGATCCTATTTTATTTTGATGTTCTGCTCTACTAACTCAAAGTTGCCTGTTGGGATTTGTAATCTGTTATTTCCCTGAGGAGCTTCGCAAACAAGTCTCTAGCATCGGTCTTCGTATTAGAAACTTGTTCTTGGTATTCATCCCCACCCCCCAAAAGTGCTCAGTACGAGAGGAAACTTTTAAAGACTGAGATGATTATACAGCTGTGCTTTGTGAGTGCGGGCTCGTGCAGGTGCTCTATTTCACGTACCAACAGTGTTTGATGGTCCTAAATACGGGTACCTGCAGAAGACAAATCCAATTTAGACAATCGCGACATTGTTTTTAACATTTAGTCCGGCCACAAGGGAAAAATCCAAGAACTTTAATGTGAACAGTGATCTTTTCGATATCCACGCGACCATTCACATGGTTGATGATAATAGTCTACGGAGTAAGATTTATGGAGAATGAATACGAGATAACGTTTTTTTCGTTTGTAACCCATAAAGTGCAGGATGAAATTGAAAGGCGCTTCTTTGACTGAATGCAACTGATGATTTGTAGAGGCAAGCCAGGATGAAAACATTTCGTAACTGTCGTTACAGAAGGATCTTTGCGTCCCTCTTTGTCTTGTTGTGTATGGCAGCTTATGTCGTATTCAACCAGCACCTTAACCAAAAGTACACGAACTCAAATGTCGTGGTCAGAACAGACGAACAGGAACCGTACAGGTATATACAAAATATTTGGTTTTCGTAAAAATATCTTTTGTAGTTTAAACAATAGTGTTGTGAAAAAGTAGTTTTGATTTTCCACCGGCATCCTTTTTGTCACTTAGATAAAAAAAGGTTTTATTTTCCATTGTTAGCTACGCCCCAGGAAATTGAAGAACCACTATGTGGTATATGTAGCTGATCCGTAAATCCCTCTGTCTCCATATCACCAACACATACAATTTAACACGTCTTCTGTCGGATTTATTCGATAGAACGTAATAAAGGCAGTGGCGGATCTAGGGGGGGGGGGGAGTGGGGTTTGAATAGGGTGGTTAGCCACCCCCCATGTTGGCTCCGTTTTTTTTAAAAGATTTTTTTTATAACTCAATTGCATTCTTTGGTTTATTAATAAATTAAATTTACAAATTATTTACAAATTATTTTAAACCCCCCCCCCCCCCCCCCCCCCTTCCTTAATTTCCCCCTCAATCCCAGTCTCTTCTCCCGCACATCAAAGGAATAAAAAAAACATTTAACGCCCAACATTCTTGATCTCTGTCCAGAAGATAGCACTGTAGACATACGTCTCGTTTATTCAAATGCCGTTTACGATTGAGCAGGCACGCATATTTGTCAAGTGATGACAATTTTGACAAAGCTTGAAAGCGCGGGAAAAATGTATTTAGATTTTTCATACTGAAATGAATTCATTGAAATCAAGAATGATTTCAATCTTTTTGTATATATTTCTTTTTGGTAATGCTTGTTTTAATCTGATCTATTTTCAATTAATTCAGAAAATATGTATTCAACTCAAATTAA
>JAUUIK010138147.1:1546-12999 GCA_032270385.1 Urticina crassicornis | reverse complement strand
ACTAACGTCCGAAACGTCAGTTAAGTATTTCCTCATTTTTATATATGGTGTTCCAATTTACCTTGAACCATCATTATGTGAATAAATTAGTCTATTATCACCTCCAAAGATATAGTCTACATGTAATGCTCCAAGTCCTTATATGGTCACTGCTAAAAAAAACTATTTACACAAACCTATTTTAAAAAATGAGCCCAAAATGTCCATTTCAAGTTAACTGCTTTATTTTAGACTAGACAGGAAGTCAATTTTAAAAACATAACTGACTGTGTTGTCAATCACTTGTACATCCTTTACCAGAGGTTGTCACTAAACAACAGAGAATGTGAAATTGGAATGTCAAAAGATAAGCCAAGTCAGCTTATCCAGGGGGTGGCAGAAAAGGTTGAACACGAAACTATGTTTCAGTTTCATTGTCATTGAATTATAAATATTTGATTTGATTGTCATACATACCTCTGTTATACACACACCTTCACCTCTTGCAAGAACTATGAACCACCAAACTGTGCCGAAGAAGAGCCACGAAAAGATGTAGGAGATACAAAACAGTAAGATCACCCAGTACCACTTCATATCGATGGTAGTCGTGAAGATATCAGCCAAATAAAGCCTGGTTTTTCCAAGTACATTCTTCGCGATGGCTTTAACACGGCCTTTCTTGTTGACCAACCTATTTCTTGGCTCCAGGAAATGTATAACGTTTGATTCGAAACTTGGAGATGGAGGAATATCCATTAGAATTCTTGTATTTTCTGTATCAAATAGCTGAGTTTCGGAAGTATTTTGTTCGTTATTTGTTGAATAGTATGTTGGGTGTGACTTAGGGTAAATTAGATTGTCTCTAGAACTCATGGTTTGGGTACGTAAACACAATATGTTTTAGCAAATGATAAACCTTGTGGTGCATGGTGTCGTGACCCAACGTGACTCCTTCTTTCTCGTTTACCCAGGGCCTTTCGGCAGTAAGTTATGCAGGAATCCCGGTCTATAAATTAAATTAATGAACGTACAACAATTAAAAAAAAAATTATTTGTATTTTTGATAATTGAAAATATTTAAAATCCAACAAACATACATCTTTTCATTCTTATTATATTTATCAATTTACAATATTATCTCGGCTTATAACAATCAGATAGAATGTACCATCTGGTCCTCTTCAAACTGTCGTCACAACCTATAAATACTTAACACTTGTGCGTCACAATATTATCGCATGCCGAGCTGTTAGAATTGTTGATGAAAAATGAAAACGAAGCAAATAGTGACTAGAAAATGAAATAATAACGGCCACTCCTCTAGTCAGTTCTTTTTCAGTTTTGCACTGCGGATGGTAAACGTGCTGGGTGGTCGAACAATGTGTTATTAATAGTCGGGAAAAGAACGATTCCTTTCCTCTCAAATATTTATAAATAGCTAGGACGCGTACGCGTACACTTGACCTCGAGGCTTAGACGGAACTTGAGGTTCAATGTGATTTTTTTTTAATTTCTTGGAGTCGAATTTGACTTTGCATTGAGATATTGAAAGTGGCCTTTTCCTACTATATATCTTTTTTATGGTGCTGCATGGTCGTTGAACAGGTGTTCGTAGCGAGTCCATATCTGTAAATCAAAAACCGATTAATTAGCGTAACTAAAAACTGATTTCTTGCACATCAGTTTTACGATGTCTGTTGTCTGCCTTCTCTTACACCTGCATCAATCATATCGAAACTCATGCATTTACAAAATATATATATATGTTGTATTGGCGTTTAGTAGTGCAGAGTTGTATCTCTCAAACCACAAGGGTTACACCCGTTTTAAGTTGAAATTATTAATGAAATTAAAATTACTCTCACTTAGTTAATTAACTGCTTAAACGATTTCCTCTTCTCTTGTGCCACAATTCATTAAATCCATTTTTTGTTCATTTTCTCAATTAAAACCTTTTCTTTCTCAATTTAACATCAAGAAGGTCGCTGATCAAGATAATGTGCTAATATGTATAGTAGTTTGTCCTTAACTTGTAAATTACATCATTGACATGTACAACTAGGATAAAAGCCTTTAACTCTAGTATTCAGTCCTTCTTTTCATAGCCAATTTTCCATGTTATTTACATCGCAGTTAGTGTAACCTCTGTCAATATGAAGACCATTTAACTTGACTTTCTTCATCGTCACCCAAAGTGCCAGCCACTTATATCAGTCTTTGATCAAGTGCTTTATAATGGAACAAATTCGCCGACTGATTAAGAACTAAGGCGGATTCGGTCTGTAAACATCACTGAAAGAGAGGGTCACCTAGAGCTAATTTCGTCTCTTCTAACGCTCGCGAGAATAGTCTTTCTTAGTCTATCTTTGTACACATTATATATTAGAGAGAGGGAATATCTCCAACGAAATCAGTGTCATCAAACTAAAATCAAAAACATTTTCTCTTGCTTGGATGAGACAGGCAGTCAAGGCTGTAAAATAAAAAGTATGGCGATATCTTCAAGCGACTAATTTTTAAATATTTATTTCTTGTTCTTTTCTCGTTCGTCTATTTTAATCTGTCAATTAAAGCTCATTTTTATCGTAACAGACAAAATACCTATCACTGCAGTGCTAACACATAATATAACATCAATCATTCTTGTTCTTAGTGTCAAGGAATCCCCAAAGATGAACTGAACTTGGCGATGACAGCTTTCATTCCAAGGTCTCTTATGTTTGTATAACAACTAATCGTATCGTAGAGCTACAAAACAAAAACTTATCAATTGGATTAAAGCTTTTCAAAGTTCCGGCCTTGAATCAGATATTTCTATTAATTTAAATGATGCGCTACTTTTTCAAAAATCAATATATCGTGTTTCGTCACAATTGTAAAAGAAAGTGTAAACGAACACAGTACTTTCTTTCAGCGCAATGATAAGAAGTGTAAAGGTCACAAAAAGGTCAAAACAATGTACAAAGTAAAGTAAATATGTACACTTCTATTTTGCTTTAAACGAATAAAACGTCTGAATCGTCTCGTTCATCATAACCAGGATTATTTACAAATTGAAATTTTCTAAGAGGTCCATTTGTTGTTCGTGAAGGGCTATTTGTCTTTCTCTCTCTCAAACTAAGGTTTGTTATGACTTCTTTACTAGCTGCAGCATTTTCAGTTTCGATTTCTTCTCTAGCCCTCAAACCTTCATCAACAAAGACTTCATCGCTTGAATGTGATTCATCGGGCGAGTTTTGGTCCGACGTCGGATAAAGCTTTCCCTCATAGTATTCCATAGCGGACACCCGTGGTGTGTCCACTGGGATAAATTTGTGGAATTGTGAAAAGTCAACGCGATATCTTCCAGCCTTCCAGCTTGATTTGTTCATTGTACTCTTGAACTCAAAGCCCCACATTATCTCGTCGCCAACATAAGAAGTTTTAGCCTGGGTCAAAAGACCTGTCGCTTCTATCGTACCTTCCATTATCACAACAAGTTCCAGGTCACTTTCCGAGAGATCAGCATGAGACATAGTATAGAATGGACTTTCCTCATCTATCACGTGAACAACGGTTAGGGGTAGTATAAGGAATATTGTGCTATTACCGTAAGACTGCTCGTCATTCCAATCTATACCAACTTTAAGGTCTTGTTGATAGAAAGGCAGAACTAGTCCTTCTTTGGTCGTTCGTGTTCGGAATAGCTGTACGCGTATATGACAATCTAAGATTTGACTTTTACGAACATCACCGACTCGAAACATGAGGCACATCTTGCCATCGCGTACAGCGATCACGGCCCTGTTAGAAAACATGAGGGTGCCTGCTCTGTTACGAGGACGTGAAAGCTTTGCAAAGATCAAGCCAAGTATAAAAGCATTTAAAAAACAACCAAATAATGATTGAAAATTTAGAAGTATTACGGCTTCTGGACATTTTGCAGTGATTTGTCTGCCACCGTATCCGATTGTAGTCTGAGACTCGAGTGAAAACAAGAACGCTGTTGTGAAAGAATCGACATTATCGACACAGTAACTGTCACCATAAATATAGCTTAGCAAGAGCCACATTGCACCAAACATAAGCCAGCTTCCCATGTATGCCGTAACAAATATCAGTAATATCCAATGCCATTTAGCATCGATCATCGTCGTAAACAGGTCCGACACGTACAGGCTTTTTTTCTGACTAACTTCGGTGGCGACAACTTTAAGTCCCCCATGTTTGCCAACAAGCCTCGGCTTCTTAAGTTTGTACTTTGAGAGAACCCGTCGTAGTTTACTTCGCCTCTTTTTCTTCTTCTGCTCTAGGCTACTTGAGATTACACCATCTTCGCTCTCCGGAGCTACTTGGTCCGTGCCAGTGCTGTTCATTTGGAAGTGATCGTCTCTATCAAGGTCATACGACGCCATGCTGGTGCTGCATGACTCTGCAAGTCTGATGTGCCTTCGATGTTTCTCTGCAAAAGTAGATGTACTTCCATTAGCATGCTTTAGCATATTATATCACTGTTTACTGTTTCGTAAATCCCTCGTTCACAGTTAAGTGACGAAAAAGGAAAACAAAGACTCGAAATAAATCTAAGTGTGAACAGTCAGTTTGATATTAGAGGTGGGTCTTACTGTAAAATGTCACCGCCGGAAGCGAGTCTCGTGACATGAAACAATTACAGTAAATAGATAACTTGACTGACAAGGTCAATTACTGTCTACTTGTAAACCTGTCCGCAGATTTCCCTTCAGAGAGGGGTGGCTTAAAAAGGCTTTAGTATGATCTCCTAAACAACGAAGGCTACTCTGAACTAAGTTCACCGGAACACATATTCAATTACTTAAAAAACCCAAATTGTCGAAGGCGGAACATCTTTCGGTTACTACAGCACTACGATCACTAATTTCTAAAGCAATTTCTCGCAATTATCCTTTCACCTGAATGCCTGAAAACATTCTGCCTCCTTTTTACCCACCTCAACATTGGCAGACTTCTTTTAAGAATTGAACTTGTTATTGAATCTGAGTCGTATATTTATATGTTTGATGGATATGGACCTTGACAACCAATGCAAATCAAAGATCGTTCTTGGTCTAGTATCATGATACGCAGTGATCAGTAAGCGCAGATAACAAAAACCATAAAAGTGTTTTAACCTCACAAACCATCACTAAGGAGAAACCAACGTGATCCTGGTATAATCAAGACCGGCGATCCGTCTAAAGTGATACTTGTCTGAGTGAATCTGGACAACTACTAATAGTGTTTAAACTAGAGGGATAAGGTTTGACTCAGGATTGGATAAAAAAACACGTCGATAAATAAAGAAATCACGACTTTACTAGAGAAATCATTAAAGTTTAATCGTTGGAAGTCAATGTAGTTCCACTTATTTTTTGTGGTGAACCAAGTTTTTCCTGTTGTTTTGTGATCTACCAGAGATTGAGGTAGACCGTCAGCAATCTTTTGTTGTGGCTTTACTTGTTTTGATAGCTGGATCATATGTTTTTTTTGTGTCTCTGTCCTTCCAAGATTCGTGATCCGCAAGCGGTAAAAACCCCAACCACTTTGCTTTACAAAATAAAACGATATATTTCTATAAAATATATAAAATATTTCTCTTCAATTGAGATAACAGAGATATGTTTTTCAATACTAGTCCATTTAACTACTAGTCTACTAGTCCATTTAACTTACGGCATAAAATCAATACATTTACAGAATTGAAAAAGAAGAAAATCCCATTTTTTTCAAAATTACCGTACTGCGCGCGTCCAGTGTGGCGGGAAATATTATTTCCGGAAAGAGAAAACACTGTCAACTAATCTTGATAATTATCTCTGATTACAAAAGTAATCTCCTAGGTTATCTCTTTAGAATAACAATGGCGAAAAAATCAGGACTGGCTAAAAAGCAATTTGCTCGTATCGAAAACGTTCATGAATACAAAGTAGGTGAACATTATTGTGCTAGCTGGACGCTGTCCAAACTAACACGATCTAAAACTGTCTTGTTTCACTTTATTACGAAATCCGCATTTGAATATATTCAAAAGCCTGTTAAACGAACAGATTCTAAGTCCCCTCATGATAAGAAAATAAAATTATCCGTAATTTAATATTCAGCCATTCGGCGGCAGACAATTTCATTTTGTAATCCTTTGAACGACGAACCAGTAAACAATTAAATAACTTAATAATTCTGACACATACAAAAATTAAGAGACGGAAATCCATTTAACAGCCTTAATCTTTTTAGGGAATCTCTAGTCTTCCGTAAGTACAAAAGTACCCGTGCTCACTAACGATAATCGAAGCGGTAAAGTGCTGTGCAATAAACTCATAATTCAAATTAACAAATTATCAAATCAAAGACTATTCTCACTCACAGTCTGTTACGGTATTCATGAATACTGTGATTTCTGAACTTGGGCAAGGCTTACGTCGGCGAAAATGTGTTATAATTTATACCTTTTTGCCATTTTGTTCAGTTTATAACGTTTAGTACAGGACTTTACATGTGATACATTTCGTCGATTGATGTATTACGAGTAAACAAAGTACTTACCTTTATTCAGTGAAACGTTTCTGTAAATAAAATGTTATGATCTGATAGTTCATATAACCAACCACACATCTGATATGTACTGATCGTGACAGTATAACTTACTAAAACGTTATAATCTGGTAAACAAATCACAACATGCGATACAACTAACTGTGCTACATTGAATATTATAGCCCGCGATTTACATGGTCAGTACAAAGTTAAGGTTGCGCTGATTACGTCACTTCCGGTCTGACATGCAACCGTACGTGGAGGATTACCGATGATTTATTTTGGAGGAATTCCAATGGTATTTGTAAGAGAGCAACTCCAGTCATGTACTTCAAAGTCCCCTTTTAGTCAATTAAGTTCGCCTTAGTATGACGTATGTTATTCATATCCAGACATTAAAGGAGATACGGCAGTGTTGACTCAATGAGATTACGCACGCGATATTATATTATGACTAACAATTTCTTTTTTTTCTGTCTTCAGGGTTTATCTCGGCGATAATATTTAAACCTTAAAACAAAAGCAATCGACCGCCCATCACACAAAAATGATGATTACTGTTTCCAAGGTAAACCCTATAATATGATTGGCTGAGAGCATCTTAATTTCCGGTTATTTCGGGGTTACTATAGCAACCGAATCGTCTGACTTTCTTGGTGCGATTAACCGCAGATAATCGCCCGTAAAGTAGTAAATTTTTCAGTTTGTGCATTCCCTGTGGGCTTATACAATTTCAGAAAAATCTGCAAGTATATCAGTCTCATGGTTACCGTACGAGCTGAGCCTCCGCAATACTTTTGGAGCCGATTTTCGTAGGAGTTTTCTAACCCTTTCCACGTACCTTTGACGACTTTTGCGTTTCATTTTCGCCATTTTGTAGTCATCACACTGCCATGTACGAGTCAATGCGAACCATCGACATTCCCCCCCCCCCCGGGCAACCCTGGGGCATTTGACTCAACGCCTTGTCCCGGAAGTGGGACATAATATGACTTTGAAATCGCGACTATATATCAGTTAGAAATACATTTTGCGTTTGTATGGGACATTTGAACTACAAATTTGGCCAGGGGAGGGGAATTTTAACAAACAAATCATGGTGAGAGAAGTTGATGGTTCGTATTGACTTGTACATTATTACTACTGTTCACCTTATATACTCGTGGCAATCAAGTTTAAGAAAAACTACAAAAGTAAGACTGATAATGGACCATGGGAAATATTTTGAATGTAAAGATGAGATCTTTTTATTCCAATCACAGTTTGTGAGTACACACAGGAACTGATATTTTATCCAGTAGAACATAACTGCACTTTGAAAAGGACATTTTAATCGTTGCGCTGCTTAAAATGAATGTACCCATGATCCTCACTGGTCTCGCCTATCAGTATGAGTATATATATATATATGACCTTTTTCAAACTTTCATTCTTGCACTCGACCTCTCACTGAAATTCAACTCATTCGTAAAATCATTTGCTATTCAAAAACATTTCTCGAACACCACACAGCCAGTCATAGCATATTTCTTGCAGTAGAAGGTAAGTTAGGTAAAATGAACTCCCAGAAACTCCTTTTCAATGCGAATACTGAGTTTCTTAGCTGTCCTCTAGAAAACCTTGTCCTCTATAAACGCGTCACAGGGTCCTCGAACACTTTTAAAATCTTTTCTGAATATTTGCTAACGAATGCTAACAGTGCAATATTTAAAGCTTTAAGTATCGTTTTCGATCCCGAACACGATAAGATCATCAGGAAACTGATCCTGGATTGTAAATCTCAACTGTGCGGTTCATGCTCGTTGACTGACTCACCGTTCTTTGATAGATAAATTTAATGGTTTTAGCTCAAAGATAAGCTTATAATATAAATTTGCCAATAAAAAACTGCTTTTATATGAGAAAGCGTTCGTGGTCAGTATTTAGATGGTCTGTCTGTCCGACTCATCACCAGCTTCTTTTAATTAGTACACGGTCGATCAAAACGAAATGTGATGAATCATCGTATGTCAACTTTACCTTGTGGACAACTGCATGTTATCCGGAACCGCAAACGCCCTCGATTGCTGCTAACAGGTAATCCTTAATGCCAAGAGCAGAGTAAATACTTACTTCTAAATATTCCCTCTTAGCCCATGGTGATATCTTTTTAATTTTAGATTTCACGGTCGTGTTTTTAAATTATTTTAGCCCAATCCGTCGCTTGCATGTCAAGGTCTAAGCTCTTACGTACCGTACACGATTAATAAACCTGCTAAAACTCCATAGAGGAAACTACTTGTTAATCATCAAACTTTGCTGTTAACCGATGAGTAAATTCTAGTTAGTTTTCGATTTATCTGAGAGGGAGAAACGCTTAATTCTTAACGCTCAGAGCTATAAAATTTCGTCCCAAGAAACGACATCTGTCGAGTTGTGAATGGCTGGGTCCAAACAAAGATGTGGTACAGGTGAAAAACTGGCAAATTGTTTATCATTCTTCAATAACAACCGCAAAGTTGGATTCATAATCAACGATCAAGCGTGTTTAACATTTTTCCTAGTGACATCAAGATCTCATCTTGACTTCGTGACTCTAGTATCTTGTATTAAGGAATAGTTTCAGCAGTGTTAATCGATTAGTTAATATAAAATCATCTCGTCCTGTCTTTGTTGTCATCTTTGTGCATATTGTATTTTAGTGAACATGTTAACAGCCACTTATGAGGATTTGAGGTTGCTATTGCACACATAATATTAAGATAATTGATATATATTGTCGGTCAAAAGGACTTGGTTTGGGGCAGAAGTTGACGTTTGTGCAGTGTTTATAAATAACGCCCCCCTTGCTAAATGTTTTCACTTTCAGTTTCACAAACATCGTAAGTTTTGCTTTTTTTTATCTCGTTAGAAAATATACTTATTATTATAATTTCACCATAAAATTTCAGTTTCTGTTTTTGAACATTTTCATCTGCAGATTGTAGTTTTTAAAATAATATATGTACCTTGGTAATATTTGACAAAACTTCTAATTATAATTAAGCTAACGCACTTGCCTAAATTCCCTAAAAAGCTACCGATAAAAGAACTGTTTGTTGTATATAATTGCATTGTGATAATGCTGTTGTATGATTTTAAATTCATTTTGACACTATTCTCTTACATCTTGGAATTATTCTTTTGTAAAAATTCCAAATAAGTCATTTAGAAGTTTTACATTAAACCTTAACAGCCTATCAGTTGTATAATTCAAACTAAGTATATTTCTTGATGCCAACTCGACCATTTCCCCCCAAGCATTTTGAATATATATAAAATGGCTGCTGTAAAACATATGTTCAACAAAACAGTTTGTACATTTTTCTATGGTTAACTTCCTTGTTTACTTTGTAAGGTAAGTACTTTTATTGTAGACTAGGATAAAATAACAATTGGCATTTAATTCTTGAAGAGAGTAAAAAATATCTTCCATTTCAAGGTCTAAGAAGAAGGGTAACCTTTTGCATGTTCTGGCTGAGCTGTTACAGATAAAGGATCTATTTTCTGTGATATTACTTGGATAGTTTATTGTATTTGTATTCCTTATCAGACAGCCTTGACAGATACTGAGTTCCTGAGTTGCTTACTTGATTACCCATACAGAGCGTTCAAAGGGGTTCCCAAAGTCATGAAAAGTTTTTGACATTTAGTGGAAGGCTTTCTTTTTTCAGAGCTTTACAAAGAGAATAAATAATACATCGAGTGTAAAACAGCTAACAGCATGATATGCAGTCCAATGCAATAAACATATATATTACAAAATATAATATATAATATAATACAAGGTATTACACAAATTGTAACCCTATACCAGTTAAACTATATATATATCAATGTCTTAATTAATATAAATATAATCAGAACCAAAAAAATCTTTTAAATAATAAACGGATAAAAATTGAAAAAGGGGTAACAAGGTGCTTTGTAGGTACAAAGTAACAGTTGCTGTTTGTTTATTTATGTAGGGCTTGGCTCCACAGTGTCTAGTTACAGTTCATATGGCTTTTGTTAAAGTCCTTCTTTCATGCAACAACACTGACAAGAATATAGAAGTTCCTAAAAATTGGAGTTTTAAACAATTCAGGAACAAGGTTCATGAAGCTTTTCCTCGTCTTCCAAATGTAAGTATTAATTGTTTCACTATTTTACTACAAATTATAAGCTAATTTATTCATATTATTTTCACAGGTGTATAGCCCTAAGATCTGATATTGTTGTACTTTGTTGTACTAATATCCATGTCTTTGAAGCTAATTTGAAATAAAACTATATGTTATGGTTATATTTCAGCTTAGAGCAAAACAGCTGTTCTTTAATGTTAAAAGTTTAGGGAAGCTAGAAAATATTAAATTCAATTTTCTTAAAGCCAAAATGGCTTTATGTTTTATCATAATTATGGACCTGAAAACTTTCCTTAAATCATTTGAGAAGTACTGTATTATGATCCCTTAGAAGATTTTAGCTAAATAGAAAACAGTATTATATAATATTTTTGTAAGATGAATTAAAATATGCTTTGACAATCATATCATAATAACTCAGTGGTACTTATATATGCAGCATATGGCCATTGGTGGAAGTTATTTAATATCCAAAACTACCTTGTGTTTTATTGACAAAGCATGACATTATATAGACTCACATAGGCAAATTATAGACACACATCTATCATTCTATTTCAATGAGACTAGACTCTGTTTGTGGGAATAAATTATAGGAAGTCTGTAGTAGAATTGTGCTAGCTTCTCTATTACCATGATCATTTGGATGAGTTGCACAGAAACAATGGGAAACCATTTCAATGTTATACAAGTCATACTGTGCCTGTGTTGAAACTAAGATGTACTGTCTCCCACTTCTATGCAAACTTTACTATATATAGACTATCATAAATACAACAATCTATGGTGTGTACACAA
>JAUUIK010137817.1:0-13033 GCA_032270385.1 Urticina crassicornis | reverse complement strand
ACAATAGATAGGATGACAAAAGAATACAATAGATTTTATGAATACATTACATCAACGGCGTGCTATGGAGGTTTTCCGGATTATATTTATGGATGAGTCAAATGACAAACTTTAAAAATAAATCAGGGGAGTCACCGGTTTGTGTGCAGTTAAAAGGTTAATATTCAAGCATTCTCTCTACAACAAAAATATTTTTTGAAATTCCAAACGAAATCCCACAAACGATCTTTGAAATCTACACTCAAGAGATCTTGAGATCTCACTTCGTTAGTACTGAACACTGGTCACGTCTGAAATCACATGGCTGTAAGTATACAAAATGTATTTGCTGACTTTTCAAGAAGTTTCAAAACATTGCAAACGTTTAGATAAAAATGGATGAATAAAAGAATAAATGAATGAATGAATGCGTTGATAGCTGCTTATACCAGGTATAGCCAAGGAGACATCACTTATTTTTTTAGAGATTAAATAGACAACTTCGGATGTATTTGATTTATTTTCAAAAATATTTACAAATTTAGTGTTACATATCGTGATGCTACATAATAAGATGATGATTTCAAGCATAATATTCTAGCGACTTCTTAAGAAGTGCAGACTTGGTATTATATAAACTAAACTATTAAAAGTAATATTGGTTAAGGTAAATTGGAACTCCGTATATAAAAATGAGGAAATACTTAACTGAAGTTTCGGACGTTAGTCCTTCGTCGGTGAAAAAAGTCTGCATTGTTTTCTAGAGCACCATGCACGTTGAGGAACAAGATTCGTATACCGACACACAGCTGAACCGTGGTAGTTGTTTAGTAACCATTACAAGTCTCCAAAGCTTTAATTCTAGTTCTTTGCGTTGAAGAGACGAAAAATAGAATGATCTAATGTGTGAAATCTAGCTATATATCATGATTATCATTATCATTGACTAACGTATTTAAAAAAAAGCTTTATCAGTTCCATATATATCCTCACACCTCCCTGCTATATCTAACAAAATATAAAGTGTCAAAACTAACTTAAAATGGACAATAAGCTAAGTATTCATATCATTTTTGCGAGGTTTATGCAGTTTGTATTTTAAAAAATTATGCAAACTATGTTTTTTTTCCTTATGCAAATTACGTTTCGTGATGAATATTATTCGTTTATCGCGTGCATCATGCAACAAGTTCGAAACCGCTTTACTAACATTAAAGTATGCGTCGTATGTATATTGGGGGTTTCATAAGTAAAAATACAACTGGACCGTATCCTCCTTCGATATATAGATTACTTACGCGTGGAGAGAAAGACGTATTTAAGTGTTTTGTTTGTCAGTCTTATTGTGGACCGGGTGTCATGAAAAAAAATCAAAATTTATAACAACTTCACGAGATTTCATCTAACATTGTGCTACACCACCACCACTGTTGCTTTTTATGACACACTTGTCAAAAATCGATGATACTGAGAACATCAAAACATGAAAACACAAGCAATAGTCACACCTTCACGACCGATATATATTAAAATCATAACAATATGTAAATATTTGGTAATATTATTGACTTAATTACAGACAACCATCGAGGGAAAAAAGAAGACTGTTCCTCATTCACTAAATAGCGTACATCTTATACTCGTGCAGAAGAGAAGGAAACGTCAAAATTTGTGGGTTTTTTTTACTGAAAGATTCTTCTAGAGTTGAAGTTATTTTGGACAGCTCGAATTAGCGAAGCATAAACAATGCAGAAGATTAAGGTGCTGTTTCGGTGTCCAAATAGAAAAAAAAAACTAATCTCTAGAAGATAAATTTACCCCAAACACGATAGAAATATAGGAGAGAAATATATATATATTATATATATATATATATATTATATACGGTAGATATTTTGCTAGCTCAAGAACATGCAGATTTTCACTTTTTGTTTTGGTTCACAGTACAAAGACGACATGCTACACAGAATTAGAATATTCAACGGTATATTCTAATGCTAAAAGAAAGTATGAAAGTATGAAAATTACTATATTCAAAAGTTACTTTCGAGTTTTGCATTCGATCGACAGCAAATATGTATGCCCATAAAATGTTTTGACGGATGTGTCATTGAAATGTCTTCATAACTCGTACACAATACTTAAAAATATATATATATTTCCATGTTATGAAAGATCAAATACTTACCCATCACTGTTAGTGAAGTGAATGTATCTATAGTCATTACATCTATAAGTGAATTTACCACTTGTGCCTTGTATCCTGTCTCGTCAGTTGTTCTGTTAAGGTTTGCTATTGTAAGCACAACAGTTACGATAGTACCATTCTGAGAAGCAGTTAACGTCAGGTCTGATGCTCGACTTATAAGATAATCACCATATACCGTCTTCGCTCCCGTACTTCTGTACAGTATCAAATTAACAAGAGGACTCTGGTATACTTTAACCGTCAACCATGTTGTGCCTGATGCATAATTTCTCATGTCGACCGTCCAAGTCATGTTAACACTTTGTCCTTGAATTCCAGTTACTGAAGAAGAACTCGTCCAAAAGACTTCTATTCCCTCTGTAAATGTTCATCATTTTAACAATCAGTTTATCAAATAACTCATTTGAACATGTCGACATGTTTAAACGTCATTGGGAAAAACAACAGACAATTTGCAAGGTCTCTTTTAACTCACCTGAGTTCAAATGTAGAAGGATAAACACAGAAAGAAATAGATAGATCTTTGTGGTATAACTCAAACCCGCCATGGCTCTTTCGACAATTTGTCGTGAGTTGATTTGTAAGCTTAAAACCTTAAAATAATATTTTAAAATACAAGATTTTTCTTATCAAGTATTGTCGTTGTTTTACGAAATGCAACCAACTATTGAAGGATGATGAATATAACACTAAAAGGAAGCTACGTTGTATTGGTTAATAAAGGATCACATGATCTGTTTCACGCTATATAGGTTTAACGAGAATATGTATATGCATATTTATTCGGTATATTTAGACAGGTGGGTATTTTACTGACGTAAAGGCTTCCTACACGGTAGGGAACGTTAAATATTCGGATGAACGATGAGGAGGCAGCATTTTGTTCTTTAAGTTGGCTTTTTTGAGCGAACGACACGGTTCCCTTTTTATGCCAGCATTCCAACTTATTGTTACCGTTATATTTCTTACTATATCTCTCGAGCTGCTGCTGACTAAAATTAATTATTAGGCCACTCTTAGATATTTGCTTTAATTTCATAGAAACCTTTTCTAAATGCAAGGAGTAACTTCCGGTAAGGCACCGGTGTTTATCGATTCATAAGCAGTTTGCAATTGTAAAATCATGCTTTCGAGCCTTTTCGAATTTGTAATGAATTCTTTACTCGAAAGACATATCCTTCTTTAGGAAGAACCATACGAATGATAATTTTAATTGCAATACTGATTAAAATTCTTACCCAATTATTTTGTGGTCAAAATATGTTTTCTTTCAAACTTTATGCCGCGTAATTTCTTGTCTTACCCAAAACATAAATAGCAAAAATCAACAAATTTTGACTTTACAATTATTGATGCGTCTATGGCTTTCATTTATTGTCATATATGCATGTATAAGCTTTTCCATCGCAAGTTACACTCTTACGTTCAGTATTTAAATGACACCAATGTGACTGGTTTCCATCATCATCACTGATACGCTCTTATAGACTAGTGGTAGTAGATTGAAGTCACAGTAGTGAATAGTCTCTTATAGCAACAGCTAAGGGACAAAAATGTGTTTATTTATGTGTGTATGCTTTTATTTGATAACTGAGGACTAGCTATTTCCTGTGTCAAACTTGTCAGGTTAAAAAAGAGAATTATTAAGCTACCTAAACAGCACAAGAAAAAAAACCACCTCGAGGTTGCAGCTGTGGCTATAATCTCTAAAAAGAATCCTAGTCAAGTGTCCACAGAGGTGGATCGATTCTTGTTTTACTGGTTTAAGTTATTAGCACTAACTTAAAATGTTTTCGCTTCACTAAATATTATAAATTCAAATTTTGCTTCAGGAACACGAATATTCATAATTCACACATTCAATTCAAAACAATAAAGACAAAGCTCTATATTCTTTGAATTGGTCGTCCAGATCATTTTTATTATATTTTGTTATGATTTAAGTTCTCATAAAGGAAGTAAAAGCATTTCAAAGGACGCGAACAATTCCCCGAACAAGTACCTTTCAGCATTCTCTAGGTCTTATAATTCCCTCCAACTCCGCGTCATAGATATTAATAGAAATTCTAATGACCTTCCTTATAGTCGTAAATAAAGTTCGAAACAATAACCAAACATTGACAAACGTAGTCAATCTCTGATCAAGAATAAAAATACCATGGTAAAATTTTACAAATAGAAGTATATGTCTGCAAGTCGTTATTCATTTTACATGCATCGCTACTGGTTTGAGATTTAAAATATTCTTACACAGCAAGAAACAAACCCCCACGTTAAAGAATACGTAATAGGTTTTCAGAGACGTCTTTGAACTTACCGATGCTCTTTTATGTTTATTGAACTGAAAAAACAAGTCCACAAAATCCTCACTGAATACTTCAGTAGGAATATTTCGTAAAGTAAATCTGACTCCCTAAGAGCTTGACTTTTGAACATTTACAGGATATTGTTGTTTTTATTTATTTATTAGACTTTCAACAGGTTTTTAACAGAAATAGTAAGTAAATAAAAATGATGGGGAAATGCAAATAAACTGCTGTGTATATACGGAGAGAACTAGTTCTGCAAATGACGATGAGTCATTGTTATTGAACGAAAGACTTCAAAATATAAACATACAAAAGATTGAAATAAATCTAATTATATAACACTGTTACCACAAGGTCTCTAACTTGGGCAAGCTTTCAATGTTGTTTCACAATTTAATGTTCGTGACATTCGCCTGTAAAAATAATTTTCTTTGATAAGTTCATAAAAGTCATGAGATATTAGGAACTATGATATATATTGCCAAAAGGCAAAGGAAAAACCTTTCAGGCGAGAAATGAGCAATTAAACTGCAGTAGAAAGTAATTTGCATAAGTATTACAATTGGAATAGTGTCTAGTATAGTATATTCATGCCCAGCTGTTGTTTATCAGTTTCCTGTTATCATAAATTATTCCTCGAGTTCTGCTTGTGGCAAATCTTTGTTTAGACAGTTATCTCTCGCTTATTGTAATTGGTCAGACTTTCATTTGCATCAGTTAGTTGTAACAGTTACGGATGTAGGATGAGGGTCCCCTTTTTATAATCCAAATGCAGCCGGAAAATGGAGTTTCAAGATTTTCAAAATTTGTTGCATGGTCTTATGAGAACTAAATCATAATTGATGTCCTTCCGGGGGAAAAGTAAGACGCTAATATAAAACCTTAGACGCTAATAAATCAAAACCAAATATTCCAATTGGTTTGGAATTTCAGTACAATAAGTGCTTCATTTTGTACTCAGATAAAGCATGCAAATTGATATAGCCGATTCAGCTTCATATTTTCAATAAACCAAGGTCAATGGCAACCGTTCCCATGCCACAACATGCCAAAATACTGAGTCGTATAATGTCCAAATTAAATATATATTGTTATTGTGTCCTACATCATTGCCAGACAAAATAATTATAAGTAATGCGATGCATCATTAAATAACTTTGTATATATAAAAGGGATGAATAATTGTGATATTTGTTAGCATGCAGTTGGACTTTATTCGTATATTTGTATGTTAAATCATATTTTTTTAAACTGAATGACAACTTTTCACCATACGGTACCAATGTACATATTTTAGTTTAAAGCTTAATGTCACTTTTTTAAATGAACTAATTGAACATTTTGTCTATTGTTCACTCTCCTCTACTATCCAACAGCAAGACCTCATTATAGAAGAGCATTGAAAAATCCCTTTATCAGAACTTCTACTAAAGTGAAATCTTATTTATTGAGAATATACTTCTACTTGTTTTTGTGTATTTAGGAAACTTCATTCAAGGCATTTCAATAAACACATTAACTAGATATTAATCAAATAGACATTCCGTTGTTTTCTTTTGTTTTCAGTCTACTATAGACCTTTATCTTGCCCTGGCTATGTGCTGGAACCAGGAGAATTAATTCTTTGTTTTTGCCCGTCAATACTCACTCTGGTGCTCCTCGGTACATGTTAGGCTTGCTGGGCAAAATAAATTGTTTCAGACCAATATTGCCGTGCGTGATAACGTATATATTAAACATTGACAATTCCATTTTGTTTCACGGGTTTATTGAAATCACTCTATCATGCTACATCTATAAAAGGTTATCTTACCAAAACAAAAGTAATTTCCAAAGCTTAAAAATTGGACTTTTCATATTGCATTACTTGACTATTGATTTGAATAAACATTTTGAAAGTGGACACCAAGAGCGCAAAGGCATATTACACATTCCTTTTAAAGAATGTCATCATGAAGACACAATTTCAATGCCTAAACTTTCTCATCAGCAGGAATCAAGCTCCCCCGGTGGATATGAAGTAATAGTCCATATGTGATAGCACGATCATTCTTTGTAATAATGGTCTTCTCGACGGTGGTCTTCAGGGGAAACTAGGTAGATTGAAAACAATGAATGACATATACTATTCCCCGATTTTGCCCTCCTTAGCTTCTTGCACTATCAATACTAAAGCAATGATATGATTACAATAAACCCGTGAAACAATCACAAGCTTCTGTTACTAGCTAGCCACTAGTTTATATGATTGAACAAAAGTTCGGTATGAAAAAAAAGTGTTTTTTTTTTCTTGTAAGTTAGCTTATTATATATTCTAAAATGAAGTCAGTTCATGTTTCAAGATATATCGACGTATGATAAGAAGCCGATTACTCTCCAACTTTAATTTCTTTTTATTCCAATAAATTATATTATTATAAGTACTACTAATGTTGACAGTTGGCTGATGATCAATACATATTTTTTTCTAAGCGAGTATGACTCATCAAAATGGAATTTTTATAGCATTTTTCAAATATTGAAAATTACTTCGAGAACATTCAGAGATATAAAATGCTTCACTATATAGATATTAAAAAACCTGATTTCTAAAATATATTCCACCTATTGATATATTTCATTTGACTCCCTGAACCATGCATCTAAGTTTAAGATATACGTACGGAACATACGCACCTGCTATACCTGATTGTTATGCAAAATTTACACGAAACAAACATAACTGTTTGATTGGTAACGGAATATTTAAAAGCAAACTTTTATTTCTAGTCTGATATATTTTCTCCATTGAAAGATGATTGTAACATGTCATAAAAATGCATAAATGACCAACCAAGGTTCACATGAATGAGAAGTTCTGAAAGCGCGATGCCTTTAAAGCAAGACATTTATGTGACAAAATTAATTCAAATAAATATATTATGTCTTCGGCGTTATTCTTAAGTGTGATTGTTATTATACTCCTCAAGTGTAAATTCACACCTCAGAATCAACTCGAAGCTGTATTAATTTTAAAATGTTTTTGTTTTTTAAGCATGGTTGTCTAGGAAATAACAAGTAGCATCACCAGGAATACGACCAAAAGTCACTGGCATGTTCTAAAAGCATTATATACCAACAAATATATTGTAAAATTAGCAGAAATCCCATGAATAACTAATGTGGTTTCAGACGTCTGCCATCTGAGGTACTATTATAATATTATTTTATAATTAAGCGGCCTCGATAACGTGAGAGTAAAAATTCATGTAAAAGCATAGCTGATTATTATGCATACTCGCAAATTGAAAACATTTTATACGTACATAAATCCACATTGCATTGTATATGTTTTACAAGGCTAATACTTTTTTTTTTTTTTTTGTAGTTTTAAAGTGATACTGACATCTATCTCAAAAAGGTTGTTTTCAAAATATGAGCAGGAAATAGGACATTATAAGACCAAAATGCATTGTAAAGTACATAAGGCAATGCAATTTGAGGTTAAAAAAAAGTTCAAAAAAGGTCTTGATAAATCGTGGTCTGTAGCACCAAACTTTCCGACGCAGAGTACCTGAGGTGCTAAGAGGGTTACACGAGACTGTTTGCATCAAGGGTTGCACAATATTAGTTTGCATTAAAACTATTAATGTGAAAATAAATAGAGGTTATTGACTTTATCGTGAGGTCCGGATAGGGTGATTTTGATCAAGTTCTTTTTTGTGTTTGTATGAATTTTCGCCTACAGTTCGGTCCATAGAAACACAACAAAGTACGAGACCAATATCTCCCTATCCAGTCCGAACAAGCTCGGTCAATGAACAAATGAGATTTCGCCCGGACCGGCATGCCACATGTTAAATAATAACATGTTTATTAGGCAGTGCATCTTATAATCATTTGTTTAAAAGCTTTTCGTTTGTATTCTTATATATTCAGTTTCAAAAACATCAAAATCAACCTTGGTAACACATATGTTCCTTACAGACCAAAGTAACCAATGGCCGTAACGAAATTATTCTAATCTCAAAAAATTTAATTCGCTCAAGGGCATGTAACGCATAACATGTCATATTCTATTGTTTAGCTTAATAAGTTAATATAGCTTTTTTTCCCGTCTGACTCACGAAAATTACACATGGTGATGGTTTTAATAACGAAACCAATTAAACGAGAAGGTTCTCGTGACGTACGTATGTTTAGTCTCTACCCCTTGTCTTCTATTTTAAGGTTGAATGGAAAGTCAATGACCCGACAAACTGTAATGCAGAAACTATTCGTAGAATGTTTGTGATTTCATAGCACATTGGTTGTTAAAGTTATTTTACTTACTGCAAGTTGCGTTTCAAAATTTAAGTTTATCGAGTACAGTCAAACCGAATGTTCCTTTGCGCACAGTATTGCAACGTTCCATCACGACCGACCGCAGGCAGTCGGTTCTGAGCAATTTGCAATCGGTTCGGACAATTTGTTATGTCCAATTGTTGCGATATTTGCTCTCAGAGCTAAATCTTTTTTATGAAAGTATTTCTATGATTGGTATGAGATATACAATACAGTACAGTAATTTATTGATTACTCAGTGGCAATTACAGTTTCAATTAGTTAAAAGTTTCATCTAGTTAAAAGATAGATGAAAATATATGTATAATAATAATATAAAGAATGTTATATACAATTTAAAGGAGACAGTTAAAATGTATTATTATCAAGATAAGCTATATAAGGTAGGATAAATAAAAATTATAAAAGAAAGGATTAATATTCGTTAATCTAATAAAAAATCGCGTAGTAAATAACTTTTTTAGTTTACGTTTAATTTAAGCAAAATTTACCAAAAATCTAGCCGATTATTTGTAAATCATATAAAATATTTCTAAAATTGCTGGCAAAATGAATATGCAAATTCAATACAAAATTTGAAATGTGTCCAGGATTAGAAGTTTTTAATGAATTAATCGAAAACTGGGTTGTTCTAAGCCGCAATCGGATTAATATCATTAATATCATTAAAAAGCTCGTTTTATGCCAAATAATATAAAGTTCTCGTGAAATACTCGCATGTATTTCATAAAAAAAAATGAAATAATCAGTAATCAGTGTTGCTGTGTTCAAAGGTGGTATGTCCAATATCAAAAATTTATAGGAACGGGATGCACGAGACTATAATGTATATGTATCAATAAAGATAAATACTGATATAGTGTTATATATTTATAAGCGAACAGTGCACTTTGCATTTGATTAAAAAACTTTTTATTTATATTTTTCAGAAATCCGAAAAAAGCATCAAAATCTACCTTGATGTCATATAGTTTCTAATAGACCAAAGTAACCAATGGCCGTAACGAAATTATTCTAATCTTAAGTTAAGAAAGAAATTTGCTCTAGGGCATGTAACGCATTATTTGTGACATATAATGCGTTAGATGCCCTAGAGCAAGTGTCATATTCTATTGTTTAGCTTAACAAGTTAATATAGCTTGTTTCACGTCTGACTCACGAAAATTACACGCGGTGATGATTTTGATAACGAAACCATTAAACGAGAAAGTTCTAATTATGTATATGTGTTTAGTCTCTAACCCTTGTCGTATATAGGATGAATACAAATTAAATCGATGACCCGACAAACCATAATGCAGAAACTATTCGTTTAATGATTGTGATTTTTACAGCACATTGATAGCTCAATTGAAGTTATTTTACTGATAGTGCATTTAAAATTTACTGTAAAACAGATAAGAGCGGTTGAATATCATCTATATACAATCTAAAGCTCAACCTTTAAATTTACATGAAAATAGTATTGATAATATGAAATTTTTCAACTTTATTCCAACTGTTGATGAAAAATAGGCTTCAGCAAATATTCTTCTAGAATTTGACCACATGTGCTCCTTAAATTTAAGAAATAGATTACAACAGCGGGATGCGGTCGCTCATAAGATCAAAGTATTTATAATTCCTATAGTTACTTAGGTGTCAGGCCATTTAAGGCTTTATATACAAGTTTAATAACTTTAAACACAATACGGTTTTGAGCAGGTAGGAATTGCTTCATATAAAATTGCAGTAATGTGCATGAGTAATATAAAGAACGTGGGTTTATATGTATTTACATTATTTCCCTGCATATTGACATAAAATATGTCTATTACCGAAACTTCTACATATATGGTGGTACTCCAAATAAGTCAAAGTATAAACGCCGAATGAACAAGGGTTCGAGACTATGACATCATAAACCTTATTTCATAAATATTAAAAATTGTCAGAGGCGTCGTCAATGACAAAAATATAAATCATATTTAATGGACAAGCTAATAATTTATGCTTGTAGATTTCAACACGGTTTCCACAATTCATATTACATATCGAGTTGAAAACAATATATATGTATTATAATACAATAAAAAATGTCATAATTACCGAAGTTATCTGCGGTTAGATTCTATTGATGGTAATATTTAATTCACAGCAACAAATGGTACTATGTTGAATGTTCAGACAAGATTTAACGCGGTATCGCTAAGGAACCTAATTGGAATACCATAAAATGCATTGTGGTACATACAATTTCGATGATGACTTACCCGGTTCCTGCATTGTCCTGGCGCACAACTCCCGTACCAGATGTAATGCTCCCGCTTTGACAAGTTGGGAACTTTACGTAGACCCTAGTATATGAATTCGTTCTTGGTGTTTACCCACAACATCTCCTCTCACGCTCTTAGCTTCTTCACGGAGCTTCTTTTACACGGGCTCTCTATCTCTACTGTCCTTTACGCTACTTTCCTTATTTGCTCTCTGCTGCTCCTTGTGTTCCTCCTTCTTGCCCATTCGCTCCTCTCGACTTTAATTCCTACTTGCACTTCTTTTAAACCGCTTATTCCTTTGTTATCAATGTTTCTTAGTATACACTTTCACCTTGGAGGAAAAAGCAGTTGTAGGAAGGTCTATAAGTGCGAATCTCACGTTCGTTTGCGTACTGTTGTTTATTCAACAGCAAGTCCCTCTTATAATAACGTTACTCGTAGAGGACGTTGAGTACCCTGTGCACTGCTTTGAAAAGGAAGGTTGTGAGGGAGCCTTTCCAGCATTAGCTCGCCTTTGTTGAGCCGTGCAAAAGTCGTTTCCCTCTTAAGCTCCTGTTCTACGGATGTGGTGATGTTCCAAAATGGGCCACGAACAACGCTCTTGAGGGGCAGCTTCGTTGCGTCGAGCGTCTTAGTCAAGCTTGAGGAGCATTTCGTTCCAAAGCTCTTCTAGTACGTCGTTTTGCAACTTTTTCATCTTTGGTACACTCACTCCACGCACACTTGCGTCAGGCCTAGGTCTCCTGTGATAATCATGACAATCGTACACTTGAGTCCGCAAGCGCAAGCTCACACAGGCAACCGGAATCCTATAGGTTTCTCAGGTGACTGTGACAACTGCATGGAGGGTAGTATTAGCGCTGTTCGGCGCTGGTGTGCGGGCGTTTGGGAGGGGGTATATTGATGGCTTAAGGGGCGTTTGGAAGTTTGGGACAAGGTTGTGGGAGTAAATTATAACTTGAACACGGTAGAGCTCGACGTGCAAGTGTACCCAAAGTAGTCCTGTCTTTGTGTGTATATAAACGCGATGTTTTACTAATGCACTTCTTGACTTTATGGCAGATGCATAAAACTGATCAGTTTAGAAATAGTTCGTTTTTAGAATAAGTCAATAATGATATGTTTATTGCTATCTTAGTTTTGCAACTAAATTAGGGTTTTATCGATATTGCTGGATTATTTAGTTTACCAACTCTTACATATAAAGAGTGATGTCCGGGACTGGCCTCGATTATCCCTGTTCTCTGCCTTAAAGTCCCAATTGTCCCCTGAACATTCAATGACCATCTTTTAATAATTCCCTTTTATCTCTAAGACACTAATTGTCCCCTTCTCATCCCTTTGACATGCTATACTTGACCATTGACCACTTGTCATCCCCTGGACATTCCCTAGCTCAGAACGACATCCTCTTGTACCCTAATAAAAGTTGTCGTTATGTCTAGGTGTCGTTATCTTTTGATGCCTGATGTCTTTTACATACATGGTAATTATTTTTCAGACCTCTTCCAAGCCAGCGGTGGAAAGAAACGTCTTGATCATTGGTTGATCCAACCATACGGAAATTGGTAGCAGACCTTGTCAAGTTGCAGTTACGTTAGGTATACCGAAGCCCCCTCCATGATTTCCTAGTCCAGGGCCGGCTGGTTGGTATTATATTCTCCTTGGACATGATGTCGTGTAATAATTGCCGTGTGTGCGTCATCTATAGCAGGCGCGGATTTAGGGGGGGGGGGTGATTAGGGTGACAAGTTACCCCCCTTCCTTTTCGAAAAAAAAATTGAGACGAAAAAAATTGAGACTAAAAAAGATACAAAATTTACCCCCTTCCTTTTCAAAAAAAAAAAAAATAGAAAATTAAATAAAATTAAGACTAAAAACGATACAAAATTTTGATTTTTATATATTTATTATTTATTCGAAAACAATAAAAAGGAATGAGAGCTACGATATATTTA
>JAUUIK010137372.1:7444-23965 GCA_032270385.1 Urticina crassicornis | reverse complement strand
GGTAAAGTTAATTTTAAGCAAACAACAGAGACGCGCAATCTCTTCATGCACTTTCTCTTGATTCGATTGTTTCCTTCACATAACTCAATTACTGCAAGAATGTCAATATCATTAGAAAACTGTTTCGTTCATTATGGACAACTTTCAGTTTTAATCAATAAATGAGGTTCAAATTAAGCGCTCACAATGTGAGTTTGCCTCGGAGATGTCAATGTACTCTAATAATTGCTTCTTTCCACCTACACCACTTCACAGAACATTCACTTGAAGCTCATAACGTTCAAGGTTATTATGTACATTACATCAATATTAGTCCTATTACTTTCCATATACATCCATTGTTTTTTAACAAGGCTCACGTCTCAAAAATGTAGAGGGCTCTGTTCCAGCCTGCCCAAGGGCGTCATTTTGTCTCGACTCGCCGAGTTTTTAGATTAATTTGAAAGCAAGTAAGTTGATTTAAACGTCCATTTGGCAGTGCACCTCTCAACCCAAAGTGTCGGAAATACTCATGAAATTTAATAAGATAAAGTTAATGAAGCCACAACACGAAGTAAGGGCAATAAAAGTAGAATTAACAACATTGCACTGCCTGTACTATGGTTCTAATTGTTGTTGACCTTCTGTGTCGATGAAAACACGGTAAGAAGTATGTGTTCTTGGTGTGTGTAGCTGAATGTGAACCCTATAAAAGGTATTGTTGATTTATGAATACATTTCCTTTATTTATAGTAAATTCTGCAGACGGTGAAATGTAAACATTAGATTAATGAAAACCAGCGATATCCAATCTATTGATATACTTATACTGCCTTGCTCTTGGAGCCGGTTCAGTACTCAATTCCTGTTGTTGGCTGAAGCCAAAAGGGAATGCAAAAGCTATGTAGATCAGTCAGGTTTGAAAAAACTTTAATGACGAATGAAAACTACGTTATCTCGATTTAAATCTGACAGATATTGATATATCTACGTGTTTTTAAATCGGTTTTAAAACGATTTTTAAAAAGCAACAGTTGATTCAGTGATATCTGGGCGGCCGGCAATCATTTTTGGATATCAAAAAAAGTCAAACATTTGTGTCAATGGATATGATATTATAGCATAACCAAGAAATCACTTTGTTGGAATTTTATTGATAAAGCTTCAATCTAAAAAGATTAATAACAAATAAATCTAGAGAGAACTTGAATCTCTTTAGCTTCTATTTGATCTTAGAAATACAAAAACAGAGGTCTTAGGAAATGAGAGTGTTTATCATACATAACATTGCATTAGCCGACTCAGTGGCTTCCTGACTCAGTATGGTTTTCTCGTAATCATTATTCATAAAAAAAAGTTGAAGATTTTCTTAGATTAATCAAAAGTGAATCTATATTGATTGAATTGAGCTATCAGTTTTATCAGTGAAAATAAGGCCGGGTTGATCTCTTTATCGGCACTGCTCTTAAATACTAGAACCAGTTAAGTACAATATGACAGCTTGACTGGCCATTCCGGCTGTTTTGTCTAAGGTTGGCTTTAACCTTAAGAATTCTTTTCAGCAAACTGCTGGAGATAAAAGGTATATTGCTTGAATAGTAATCCATAATTTTGCTCCATTTCTTTTACAGACGGCACTTTACTAAGCAAAATAAAACAGCTATACAAAATACAAGGCAAGCCGACCTGTTTTCTTTAAAAGGTGAGTGCAATGTCGAGCCTTTTAGATCAGTTCTATTAAGTACTTTGTTCTTCCGGTTCTTGTGAAGAGTTAGATTTTTTACACTGATAATGGCGGGACTTCCTTTGTTTATGGATGATTCTAGAACTGGTCTAGTCTATCGATAAACATACATAAAGGTTTTTCATTTTATTACCGATATATCTCTATTTTTCGCACAAAGCCGGATTTGTTAGACAACTAAACAAATGTTTATTACTAACCAGAGGCATTTTGGGGCTTTAAAAATACACGAAGCTACTCCAATTGTGATTCTGGCAATAACTGACCTGCGTTTTTTATTTCCCTTTGTAATTTCTTGTTTTCAGTTTATTTTGCTTTTCTCGTTTGTTCTCGTTTTAACCACACAAGTGGTTCGCTCAACTAGTTTCAATGATTTCAAGCAGAAATCTTTTTGTAAAATCTTATTTACCAAATGTAGAACGGACCTTAGTCATTTCATAAGTACTATCTAATGTAATTATCAAGGGCATATGACACAAAGTTAATGGATCTCACAAAAGTTGTCACCACTTTAGCTTATCGCATCAGTAAGAGTATTCAAAGTTTGACCATTGAATTGCTTTCGCTATTTATACTTTTTGGGTTATTTAAGGCTTCAACAAACCCGTCTTCCCTTCCGACTGACTGCCATCACAGAGCTCACTTGCTACAGCCTTACTTACTGAGTCTTTTCTTGTCTTGTCTGTCCCCCCGGAAACCCGCCGTTTGAATCACAGCGAAAATAAACGCAAACCAGATTAGATTTTACTTTCATGACGTAGCTGTTAAACAAAGTTGACAAGTTTGCAGGATTTTGAAAAACAAGCAACGAACGAAAACGGCCCAGTCCAGCATAAGGAAAACAGACCGTCTTCTTTTACTTGATTTTACCGTTTAATTATCAAGGAAGGGTGTGAGTGGAGGGTGCAGGGGTGACACCACCCCTTCCCTCGGGTGCAAATTTGTGCCCCTTTTATTCGCCAATTTGGTATATAATATATATATATATATATCATATATAATGGGTGAAATTTGAAAGTACTAATAGCGTTGATCCCGCTCTATATATTAAAGTGAGGGGGAGAGGGTAGGGCAATGTTAGCTTTCTCGATAGTTTTCAGATCTGTAGTGGTTCATTGGAGAGAGGGAAGGAGGAGGGGGACAAGTAGCTTTGATTTTTGTTCATAATAGCTTTCATGTATGTTTCTAGATATTGGTTTATTGTGAGGGGAGGGGGCGGGAGGACTAATAGCTTTCATGTACTGATGTTTCTAGATCTTGGTTTATTGTGAGGGGAGGGGGCGGGAAGACTAATAGGTTTCATGTATGTTTCTAGATATTGGTTTATTGTGAGGGGAGAGGGCGGAAGGTAATAATAGCTTCGTGTAGGTCTTCATAATAAGTTATAAACATCTATACGTGAACCAGTCGTCAACCATTAATCAACCAGGCTTCCCACAAACAAAATGCGACTGGTTAAGACAAAATTAATGCTCTATTTTGTACTTAAAATATCCACGTATTCGATCAGTAATGGTGGTGTCATGTTACCTTGACGACAATATGTAAATCTAGTAGTTTGATTGATTTTCGAAAATGAAACATTAAAGGTTTAACAAGCAGGGGTTATTACAGTTATGTTGTAGCTGGTCGCCTTGATCTGTTCTAGTGTCTAGCTAATCCCTCCTTCGAAATGGCGTCAGGTTGGTAATCCCTGACGTACGACACGAGTAAAACGTCATTTAAGAGAAAGATCTAGTTATCTGGCATTAACTGAGCATAAACGTTTACCGCGGTAGGAATAAGGTCCCTCTGGTCGACTCGCTGTGAAAACTTGAGTCAATCCGTGTAGGCGGTAATATTAATATCAAAGAGGTATTAGAATAATAGATTATGAATCTAAAGCTATCAACAGCTGGTAACGCGGCCGAGAAACATTTTATGGAAAACTGACCAGCACGCTATACACTACTGAGCTGTTAAGGTAAGTTAACCTGTAGTTCTTATCTTCTAGATTTCGTGTTCCTTTTGTGGAATTAGTAATTGATATGAAAGAGGGAGTAAATAAGATGCATATATACGATAAGGAGCTTTCTTTAACTGATGTTAACAAACTGTATGCGGCACTAGTTTATCTTCGTTATCAGCAAAGACCAGTACGCGAGCATCGTCGATTTTCACAGGTAATGTGTTTTATCAATATATGATGGAGAAATTGTTTTTATCAGTTTGAACTAAGAAATGATGGTATCGGCCTAGACTTTTAATTCAGCTGTTTTGGATTTAAAAAAAAGGATTTTCTTGCTGTTTTTGTTGGTGGGCGAGTGCCGGAGGATATTTGAAAATAAAAGTCGCACTTGCGTTATTTTGATCACCATTCAGAAAAAAAAGTATTAACTTGTGGTAATTCCATGTAGACGAGTTACACTTTCATTATAGAGTAGACACATGAATAATAAATCAAAAGAAAATAAAACATAGAAGTAATCTAACCGATCAATTTAAATGTTTGTTTTCTGTGACCAATTTCTTCCATCGTATATATATTTACGCGCGAGGTGTTTTATATATTTATTAAGAATAATATCGTATGAAATCAACACCACGCCCTTCGGCGCCAAAATACTTGACCATACAGCGAATCTAATGCCTTTTAACTTCGGGGGTGACAGAATCTAATATTATATATTAATGCAAACTCAACCATTCCGCACTAATTCGAGCTGTTATATTATGTAAAGTGGTGGTCTTTAAGTAATTACTCCAAAAGCTATTAGTCTCGACGTTTTCATTTGTCTTTTGTCGACAACTGTAGATCTAGAGTTAGATTGGTAATATTTCAGCTCTCGTGCTGATTCAGAAGGGTGTACCTTGAATCTTGTACTGAGATCATTAGCTAAAAGTCGTGACCTCGTTCATCGAGCTCTTCACAAAGGAGTCAGTGAGAATTCTGTAAGTAGAGATTTCGTAGCTTTTAAGCTTTGACCAAGAGGATTAAATTTCTATTAATGCATTCTGTGCAATTAGCTTCGAATTTGACCACAGTTTCTATACGTACCATTATTAAACAAATTGCGAGTAAAAACACTCTTGACAAACAGGAAGATGTTTTCTGAAAGGAAGTGTGCTGTGTAACAGAATTTTGAGGCCAAGTCAAAGTAGGATTTCTACGATAACAGTAATGACAATAATCTCAAGTCGAAAAACCAAACATTTGTGTTTGAAATTATTCTGTATTTTAGAAAGTTGACTTTCCAGAACTTGGCGACATATGTGAGGTGAGTTTCACCTTGTATATTTTCTATCTCATTCAAGGGTTTTTTCCGGATTTCCCGGTGTTCCTCCCTTCAGAAAAATCAACATGTGAGCTGTGTGTTGTGTGTAGAGAATAGTTGAAACGTTGTAAAAAGTGTATGCGACGATGGAGTGCTTGAATCGTCATTTATGGCAGATATTTGGTAGAGTTAGTGAGTGACCGGTGAGTCGTCGTCACATGAATGCCACGTCTACACTAATACGTTAAAAAATATCGCTTTTTCATGCGCTGAAACTGAGGTAAATGTTTTTCGTCTAAACTGATCATTTTGCTACACACTCATCGCTCGTACCCGCCTTCTTCTCTATTGCATATGCGCACTTGAGTCACTAAACGCATGCGTTAATTTTCACCCATCAAAAATAAACGATAAAGTGCTGCGATTCCGGGGAATTCTCTGTATTTGAGTGAAAAATGTCGCACCTTTTCAACAGTGTAAGACGGAGAAACGCATCGAAAAATATCTGATATGAAATAAATCAAGCATGAGTGTTTTATTATTGAAGTGACTTGCGGCAGAGAGAGTACTGACTCAAATACCACAATGTCAAAATGATTTTCCTTGAACAAAAGACAGTTACTAAAATAGTTAACTTAAAGGATTAATTAACGTATAACGTAGAAATAACAATGTCCTCGTCAATCAATTATTAGCAGGAACAAATCGTTCGTGGAGGAAGCTTTTAGAGATGTTTGGACAAATGTTGTCCGGCTGGAATGAGCTGAATTTTCTAGTTAGTTTTGAGTCGAGCTGGTGAAGTAAGGATGTGATGAGTGGTTCTACAGTATTTTTAAAGTGTTTTTCGGGTATGGCGATGATATTTCATTTTGTGTTATGGTTGTAGGCTGTTGTTTCTTCGACGTCACAACTGGATGAAAATCTCACCTTGAACAGAAAGAGATAGAAATGACAGAGAAAATGAATGAATGAATGAATGAACGAATCAATGAAAGAAAGAACGTAAAGAGAGTCATGAAAAAAATATTGTTAATTAAAATACATTTATTAATTTATAAATAAAATATTCAAATAAATGTAAATAAAGTGAAAGAGAAGAGAAGAGAAAAAAGATGAAATATAATTATAAATGAAATGAAATAAAGGAGAGAACGAATGAATAAATGAATAGAAGTAACCATTTAGTTAGAAACACTTAGAAGCAAAACTGACGTAGCATATCATTGAATGGTGCCATCATCTCCGCGTAGATAACAATGTTCGTAATTTATTCGTATCATTTGGTCCAACGTTTGTTTCACCTTAAATTAATTTTTGCGGTTAGAAATCTTCGAACCATATCTTGTACTGTTTTATAGAGATTATTAAAGTTCGATCAAAGCGTCAATCATGATTAAACAAATCCTCTTTTTTATTAATACGCGAATTAAAAGACTTACTGATTACTGATTTGAATTTATTAATCCTTGAGGCTATTAAACATCGAATGGTTCAGGTGTATTATAAAAAAACAGCGTATAAATTCAACCGTTTTCTCGAGGGGAGGAGGAGGGGAGTGTGTCTTATTTGTAGAAAGAACTTAGTCATGGTAACCAAACAAGAATCGATGATATGTGCGTTCATTAGGAGTGTTGTCTTCCGCTCGGTAGATAAGAGGTAGTTGGTGGGCGTTGTTTAGTGGTGTGTTATACGCTTGGTGGGGGGCAAAGTGTACTAGAAGCTTATTCAAACTGGACATACCCAAAAATCGTTTATCACCTAAAGCCAAGGACATTTGAAATAATTTTGACCTTCAGATTTCACAAAAAAAAATCAACATTAAAACATAATTTGTTGCTATCTGTTTTCGAGTATTTGTAAATTATGTTAACTATTTATGATTTACCCCGTCGAGGTTTCCCGCCAGCAGCTCGTATTACAATCACTTGCTGTGCTCTAGGTGACCAGCCAATGAGAGTAAACTTGTTATTTTTACATATCAACCATATCGTTCGGACAGGCTTTCAGTAGTTTTAAGGTAATTACTCCGGCGTCTATGCTGAAATCAAAGTCTAACTTGTGTTACTTTATGGAATAATTTTCTCAGTGAGAAATTCTACTTGAATTTATCTCTTGAAATTCGTAAATATTTTGCAACTCGGCGAAGAAAGATTGGCATGGCCTAAGTTGATAATCACATTGCTGGAGTAAGTATACAATTTAGCGACCGTTTAAACACGCCTATTATTCAAAGACACACACGACTGAGATTTCAAACGGCAAGGGAATACGAAGGTGAGACTTCTTTTACAACAAACAGACATAGTTTCAGTTATAATGGCTTTGATAAAGGAAAGTGCATTTATTTTAAGACGCGTCATGCTTTTTCTCACGAGCTCTTTTCGGTCGACTAACTTAGTAGGTGTGCATGCATGCTGTTCAATTCTATTAAACTCTACCAATACATATTTGTTAATGTTCCATGTACGTGTTCCTCAGTTCAAAATTATTTCAGAAAGAAATGAAGTTTAATTTTTCTCGTTTATCACTTTGGTCGCCATGTGAACAGACTGGCACAGATGATGTTTTTTTGGGGAGCATTTGAAATCTTTTTGTATTTTTATTTTCTGGAGTGTAGATTTTTAATTATTCGTAACTCGGTACTCCCTGTCATAACAAAGTATTCATTCCCATCATTTCCTAGTCGGAATATTATAAAAGAGTTTTTTCGGACATCATAGCGTGTGTTCTTTCACAATTCTATGGTCTACTGAGTGTTGAATACATATGTGCGTAGCCGTTAAATAGGCGTAAGAATGGACAAAATCATTAATTGCTCACTGGTCTATAATTATGTACCTAAAACATCTGCTGTCATTATAAACGTTTGGAAAAGTAAATCAAGCAGTGCAACCTACGCAAACAAACCAGCAAAAGGGGGATATTTAGTCCTCAAAACATAAATAACTGATTCTATAGTATACATCAATGTAATCTCCTATCAACATATTTTTCTTCTTTTCACAAACCCCCACCAAATGGCTCGGAAATTATCACTAAAAGACTGAGAAAACAGTGTTTTTAATTTGACTTGAAACGACCATTATTTAACGTTTTCACACACACAGGGGAGTCCTTTATTATTCTATTCATTTTCACTCATTTTTACTGCACGTCTCATGCAAACACCTACTGAAAGTTAATGGGATTTGGGTCTTGTGGACGGTATTGTATACATGGTTTTCGAAATTTACAGGATCAATAGATACCGGTTAGGCACTGTGTTTTGTTCTGTCAAAGAAAAACAAATCCAACACGAAAAAAATGTCTTGTTTATCTTCATTTATCAAATCTCGAGACTTCAAACAAACGACAATTTAAAGAGCACTACATTGTTGAAACAGTCTTCAGTCAAAGCTGGTATGCGAAATGGTGAAATGTTACTGTGAGTTGGAGTTAATGGCAGCTAGAGAGTTCAATTTCCAGATTATTGTAGCTCAGTAGGAAAGCACCAGAATTTGATGGTCATGTAGAATTAACGAAAATTAATAGGAAATGATGTCTAAGTTGTTTTCTTTTCAAACAAATTTTCTAGATCGTCTGAAATTGATTATATTGAGCCCTCCCACCCAATACATGTGTATTGAAACGGAAAGCAAACTACAATTACGACTTTGATTTACCTTGGCTACATGGAGGTGTTGAAAAACAACAACAACTAGAAGCAGCCGTTTTCAAATTTCAAACGAGAAACGACTGAGTTGACCGCCTAAAGGAGCAATTTAGAACTACTCAGTAAACATTATTAATCTACAAATGACAAAATTCACATGATCGCATTTTCCATTTTTCATTTCATTGTGGCATTTTCCCATTTCCACCCACTTTTCTCATCTTTTGATTGCGTTTTTTTTAGTAAATATCACATAAAATTATGATTTACTCTGCCCTGATACTTTCAGTTAACTGTAAAGGAAACACATGCAGTATTTCTAATTTTGGCAAGTTAAAACGTTCGCTACCGTCGTGCTCTTCACAAAAACCTTCAAGATCTCTTTAATTGAAAATATTTTATAAGTTATTTTTGGTTTAATTAAGAGTATTGTGTTTTCCTACGCTTTCAAATTTCCTATCGGAAGGGCACTAATTCAACTTAGGTATAATTTCTTAGGAGTTTCTTTAATAAGACTCCGTATTGTTCACTGTTTTTGACAATGTTTATGGCAGTGACACAGTGTGATCTAGATTTGTCTCGGTTTTCTCTAATTAATTACAAAGTCAAACGTCCGTCGTCATTTTTACGATGACAACTTTTTTCTCCCTTGGAAACACATCAATTACAGCAGTTCTATTTTTATAACAATAAAGTTAAATAAATATTCATTTTGTTACAAGAAAAACTTTGGGAAAAATTTTAAGACAAATTTAGCAATGACTGACTATCGATATTTAATACCAACGGCGTGCGAGTTCATAGGACAATAGCATTCATTTTGAACAATTTAAAGCCTCGCAAACCTCTATTTTACTCAAACAATGTGCTTTGAGTCATGTTCAAAATGGTTTTATTGTGTAGTTTATTCTCAATCATATACGTAATCATTTTCTGACGTCTGCTATACATACACAAGTGCACTGAGTTCCATGAACAACCTTCATAAGCACACACCGACACTCCCATCCGAGTGCTCAAGGTCGACCGAGTCGTAATGACGGTAAGAACATCAGTCAACTGATTTTAGATTTTCGTATGTTCATAGCACTTAATCCATAAAAACGACCTTTTTAAAACTCAAGTTGTTTTTCAGCTTCATTTTTTTATTGTCTGCCTTAAACATTAGGGAATGTAATATTTGTTATTTCTAAGGACAATAATCCAGTGCTGTATCGAGAGCCCTTGCAGAACTGGCGCTATAGCGTCTGCCAATGCTCTGCCAATGCTCTACAGAGAAAAACATATTTGCCAAAGTAATGCTTGAATTTTCATTTTCATTTTCACTGTAATTTATATTCCAGTCCGTCTGAGACCTAGAGACTACTTTTCCTGATCTCATATTCTCATATCCCAAAGGCTTTCAACTAGAAGTGCAACTTAGGCTTTGTAGTTAACTTGCTGCTAAACTATTAATGTGTTTGGGCTGTTTTAGCTTGTAGTACAATGGTTTTTGCATGTTTGGCGAGGGTATATCAATGTATGTATTTACCTAAGTTGTGTAGCGATAAATATTGAATGGTTTTCGCGACCACATCTATTCGTGACTCAATTGAGACTAAAAAACAGGGACTTGAGACGTTAGACTCAACAAGAAACGAAAAAGTGGAGAAAAAAGACTCTTAAGAAGAGAATTGTCAGCTGTTTGAACTTTAATTCCCCTTAAAATTTTTCTCGTCTATGGCGGGTTTCTTTAGATTTGTTTAATTTTGAAGTTAATGATTTTATTTTTTGAAAAAAAACACGAAGTGAAAAGGGAGACCGCAACTGAACTTGCCCTTTAAACACTGCCCTAAAGCAGAAATCCAACGAGGCAATTATTATGTTTACATCACTGAAGGTTTATATTGCTTCCGATGAGTGAAATGTTGAAGCAAATTTTCATCGTAAGCGCGTTGTCTTGCCTTAAAAAGAAAAAGAAAAACGCAGTTTCCCCCGCGAAGTAATGACGAGCATTATGCATTTTAGTAATCCGATTTATGAGCACAAATTTTTGGAAAATAAGGGTTAAAATAGGCAAAAATAATGAAAAATTGTCGTAAAATAAATTCCCCATTCTTGGGCTGGGTCGTTCGTCCGATTCGCGTAGGATAGATTGGATGTGGTTGTGCAATATAAAATAATAGATTTAAAATTTTATTTACAGCGCTAGCAATCACCGTGTTGTTGTAATTTGAAAGTCGGTTTTTGTGTCTTAAATGCAATATTCTGGAATCTATGATTGTATATTTCACGCGAAAAACAAAATGGCCACAAAGAGAAGGCCACCTGGATTTGAGTTGTAATTGTATCAGTTGTAATCACTAAAAATATATATATATTCTTAAGCTTTTCGATTTTATTCGACTTAAAATTCAAATCCAGGGAAATCTAACATGAAACATTTTAGTGGCTTTATGAAAAGAGAAAAGAAATCGTTACCCAAATAAGATTAATTAAAACCCGTACTCAACTCTGTCATATTTCTGATTAACGAGAGTTATTATAATCACAGGTAAATACTAAAAGCCCCAGGCTACGTCGTTGTCATTAAATAGCAATATAAGTTTAGCTCGGAAAATATCATGAAAAACGTATGCACTAAGTTTTATTTCACCTTGCTGTGGAATTCGGTTCGAGTTTGACTTAGTCGTTCTCGAAGTTGGAGGATTTTTACATTCTGTTTCTATGTTTGAAATTTCTATTATTAATCGTAGAAAACAAATCCTCCTTGGCCTGTTTTGTATTTATCTTAGGTTAATAAATACGATTTGCCTGAAGCTTTCCCGCTTCTCCCTGACGAAAACCTCACCTTTTTCACCCGACTTCGGTAGCCACTTGGAATGAAACTACCAATGTTTACTTTACGTGACATCGCTTTTCTTTTAAGTTTCAATGTACAAATTCGGCACAAAGTTATTACCGTTCAGTAGGTTCTATTTTTCATCGAATCTTAATGCTCTATTTCGGCTCGTAAATACAATCTTTTTGGTCACGTTTCAAGGGTTTTCCTTCAATTAGCTATGATATTAGAATCTACTCCAAATCATTCAGCCACAATAGACGGTTCTTGCGATAAGCTAGATATTCATCTGTCGCTAGCCTTTTGGAGATTTGCGATCGATAACCGAGTGGGCTAGAAAACACGATAATATATAGTACCTAAACGGGTACCGATATTCGACAAGCCTGTCAAAGTACCAAAAGTTCACATGGAAAGTCAATAAACGGACGAGTTTTATCTTCAAAAATCGGCGAACAAACGGCTCTCGGTTACATAATTATAAGCCGAGATACTCAATGGTTTTATACTTGTACGTTTGGTGAACCTTTGGGTGGAGTGTGTCACTTTGAGGTACGTCGTAAGTTGAAAGACGGATTTAGTTGCATTGACAATATTTTTAAATCCCTCATGTAAATTGTGTACTTTTGTTCGAGTTTTTAAAGTTAATCCTATTTCCTGCAATCCTTTTTGTAGCGAACTCAGTTCCAACGCTTATCGTAATTTACCGCCACTGAATCGAATCAAAGGAGGTCTAGAAAATTCCAATTGATAGCAAATTATGCGGACTTGAGTTGGAACATTTAAAAGTGCTTCTCTATCACACTTCTGTGACTATTTGTTAAAGATTTTCCACTAGTTTTAAATATTTTAATCGTTTTCCGAACTAGCTTTTCAACACTCAAGTTTGTGGCCAAACCTTGTACAAACTGTACGTGGTTTTCCATTCAAGTGGAATGATCTTTCGAACGATGTTAGGCTTTCAAATCTCAACTCGAAAGATAAAAATACCCTTGTGATTGTAATTCAAAAATCAGCATTCAACTTAAATCATTAGTTTGAAATCTAAGTCGTTATTCTTTACCGAAATAAACGACAACAACGTAAACCTGACAAGTAATTGCAACCGCACGAAGTAGTAATAAACACTGATGTCAATAACACTGCTCATCCGGGTTACCCGCGAAAAATGGGTTATAAATTCATATAAAAAATTTCAGTTTTTCTCGTTGTTGGCCATGTTTTTTTTCATGTGAAAAAATACCTATGTCTGTGATAAAGCTTTTATGTGGCTTAGTTTAGTCAAATTCTGAGGAAGCGGCGGATCTAATAAAAACGGCCTACTCAATGTTTGTAGTGTAATGTTGACAACCATACCTCTAACAGCTTGATTACATAGTGGAAAATATATAATTTCCTATTAATAACAAGAATGCCACGCTCTAATTCTAATTGAGCCCATTTTTGGTTAGTTTACGAAAAGTACAGAGGTATTGAAAGTATTTTATAAATTTTAAATACCAGTGTTCTCGAAGTCCATTAAAACGGAGAACACAAATGGAAGCTTAATGAAACCTATTAATTAGCGATATGGTTTGGCTCTACAACTTTATACTGAATACTAAATGAAGTATATACAAATATTTCAGTCAAATGATATTCACGCCAGCGGGAGAATACTCGACGATAGCCGGAACGGCGGGGAGAATCATGATTTAGTATGGCAATCCTTTTTACAGCGTTTTAGGTTACGTTAGAAGTGTTGGTACCGAAATGGCATAATTCTATATGATCAGAATAGTTTTTATTGTGCTCAGTACTCAACCATTTCGTGTTCGTTCACTATATAGTCTGCAGAAAGAGAGTAAGCTAGCCAGCAGCTTGAGAATAAATATCTGAACTTTTCGTTGAATGCTTTTCAAATCGTATCGTCAAACCAAGCTAGTTGACTTCAATTAATGACAACAGCAAAGGCAGGCTTGAATGATGGCCTTACTTGCCAAAACAACAACGACCTTTAATTGCTAGAATATTCGAAAAGAAGCCTAAACTAAATGAAAGCTACAACGTCTCTTAGAATATTGATAGCTTCGATTTCTAATAAGTAATGTCTGTCGCCAATGATCTTTTGCGAATTATAAGGGACCCATGATCCTTTGCGTATTAAAAGCAGCCTTCGTGAAAATATTTTAAACAAAACCCGGCCCGAAAATTTGAAATTGGCCTATATTGGTAAACTACGAAAGCCAAAATCATTGATGAGCAATTATCAATCAAAACTGAGAGGGAAAAAAATTTGTCATCTTCAGGAGGTTTATTTATTTAGTTCTTTTCTCGTTGCTCGTCATTCCTCGAGTAACTACGGATTAAGGTGTAGTCCAGGTGTGGTCGTGAAGATGTTGAGCGAAACGTAAATATTCAATACATCTTTTAATGTCATTTTTCCCCTAATAAATCCCTTTTGGAACACAAAGGTCATTGCCATTAGAACTGAACTATTAATTACAAGAGATTTGGGATTAATTTGGATTTGCTGCGGTTTAAATAAACTTGAGGCAATTTCTTAATGTTGTCTTGTTGTGTTTGAGAAGCATAGTAAAAACTGACCGTTTGAATGGGCTGTCAGTGAAAGATATTACACACAACGAAAAATAGAAATGCGGGATCTTTAAATAATACGTCTAAATAGTTTATATTAAATTGAAGGGCTCTTAGCTTGTCTGATTTAGCAATGACATTTAGTGCCATAATCAAATCAAACAGAGTACATAGAGAGATTAAGATAGATTAGCTTCAAATATTCAAGAGGCAAAACTATCTCTAAACCATCTTTGCTTGCTTTTGAAGCAGCATAAATTATTAAAAAGGCGTTAGTGAATGCTTGTACGTGCTCGTTTCACGATAAAGTGCTTGGCAAAAAGTCGCTAACTGTATCCTATTCGTTGTACTTTAGATTGAAAGAAGTAGCCGGTAACTACAATCAGAAAAGAAGCCGTTGACGGTCTCCGAGTCTTCATTACTTTATCATCTACACTTAGATGCCTTGAAGTACAAGTCACTGGCCGGGTTTACCAAGGCTGAAATGAATACCACTTTCACTCCTTTACCGACCAACAGTGTGAACGCTGTCGCAACGACGGCTCCGTTCGTCGTTAACTATTATTATCCAGAGCCCCCTAACTCCAAAATATTTCGTTACGTCATCTACGCGTTGCTGTTTCTGTTTGCTGTGGTGGGTAACATAGCAGTATGCACCGTACCGTTTCGTCAAAAACGAATGAGGACATTCACCTACTTTTTGATAACAAACCTGGCCGTATCGGACATTGGGACAATGCTCTGTCTGCCCCCTCTCTTAATGTACGACTATGGAAATCATTGGATTATAGGCGAAATCATGTGCAAGCTAGTCAATCCGTGTTCAGTCATGTTCAGTCTCATCACTACTAACACCCTGGTTGCCATTGCCATCGATCGATTCATGTCCCTTGTATTTCCCTTCAAAAGACGCCCGCAGATAAAAGAGAGTATTCTAGTGATCTCTCTGACGTGGTTGTTGGCGTTCGCTTGTGTTTTGCCATCCTTTGGGGCAAGAAGGCTCTCTTATTATAAGGATCCTGCTGATGGCGTTAAATACTTAGTCTGTGACGAGCGTTTCCCGGGAAATACACCAGAACTAAGAGTTTTACACAAAAAAATATACGACGTGGCACTCTACCTGATAAATAATACAATTCCTATCCTCGTCATTTCGGTAGTATACGTCATCATCATCTTCAAACTAAAAGGTATCTCTGTATCCAAGGCCTTCAAAAGGAAATCATCCAAAAGCTCTGTCGACGGGTTTTCACAGCCTGGTGCCCTTACTAGTGACGAAGTGTACTTGAAGCAGAAGAACGAACGCGAGAGGAAGTTCACGCAGATGCTACTGAGTGTCGTGGTGGTGTTTGTGTTGTTCTATGTACCAGTTCAGACCCTGTTCCTTTTGAACACCCTAGTGCCTACTACCGCAACTTGGGAGTACTTGTACATAACATATGCGTATCTTTATCTCATGATGTGGGTGCCCAACGCTCTGAATCCAATCCTGTACGGAGCCATGAACGAGCAGTACGCCAAAGCATTTAAAAAGATAATCCAATGCAAGGGAAGAAGCAAAGACAGCTTTGGTTCAACGACATGTTCTTACACTAGAGCACCACTTGCAAACCGTAACAAAAACGACGTTGCAGGGTCGACAACGAGAGAAACAGAAATGACTTTGATGTGACGATATCTTCCATTGGGCTAAAATTTCTCATTCCTCCCAAGGCAGTAACTGTTTTCGGTTAGAGACAAAAATATTATGAAATCAAAGACTCTTGCAAAAGGAACTCCTGCATAACTCGACAAAGGACCGCGAAGGAATGGTTTCTGAGCAATCATGGCTTCGGTTGATTCGCCGGTCTTGCCAGCTAGTGGAGCGTAATGAACATACGAAGTCCCTCCTCTGGCAACCATAGCAACTCAGTCTCTCAAATCAGCAATAAACATGAAACACATGACTACGTAGATCTATATATTTCAAAACAGACACGAAGTAGTCTGATACTTGGATATCGATTCAGAACTGATCAGTTCTGGAAGATGTTGTTGTATCTTCCATTGATATTATTCATACTCTGGGGGTAAAAATACTTCTTTGAGGAACTAGGCCTCTTGTAAGCCCCTTCCCTAGAGTACGAGATATGATCAACAGGAACACGTTAACTATAGAGTATAAACCTTAAGTAGTCACCATAAGTTAGTTAATAGCAACATTATCTAGTTACTGTAGATATAGAGTGATTGCAATAAACCCGTGAAACACTAAATCTATTTGATGCAAAGAAACAAAAAAAAATATATATATATAAGTATTTGTGAATACTGTGCGTAACAGTCTAGTAACCGTTTCGCGGGTTATTTATATCTATCTATATACGGTCAAAGTCTCTCGTAAGCTTGTCCTTTGGTTTTTGTAGAAAGTGGTCGCTTAAGAGAGGAGGTCGATTACGAGAGGAGTTCGATTACGTGGTCTCTTAAGAGAGGTGGTCGACTATATACGAGAGGT
>JAUUIK010137261.1:0-11881 GCA_032270385.1 Urticina crassicornis | reverse complement strand
CTCAACCAACTGAGCCAATTATGCAATGCTCAACCAACTGAGCCAATTATGCAATGCTCAACCCTCAATGCTCAACCAACTGAGCCAACCGGGCGATGTGCAAGAGCTTTAGCTCGAATAGATCCATCCATCCAAGCAACTAAAGTTCATTCTACTTACAAGAAAACAAATTTGTCTTTTATTGACTCCATAATTTATCGTAGTTTTATATTCTTTTCAGTTGCATCAGAATATCGATCCATCATTACTCTACGCACATGTAGCGATTTCACAAAGGCAATATAAAGAAGCTTTACGTCACATCAATATGGCCTGGGAAAGAATCCCTTGGTATATGCGAACCAAACGTAGAAATGAGTTTCTCCTTAAACGTGCCGATTGCTGTTGGTATTTGGAAGAATACGAAAGATGCCTTGAACTTTTACAAGAAGCTAATTCCAATGGTCTGCCATTCCTTTGTGGTTGTTCAGAAATGCACAAGGTATTATTTAAGATACATTTGTATAATATATTATACGAATAACTGGAATGCCAGAATCAGAATGATGGGTGAGAGCGATCACAGATGACACACTCAACTAAAATCTTCAAGTCGGGTAGAGACTCACTGAGTAGATTTTCAATGGTGTTCTACATAACGCTGTCATTGATATAACTTTTATCCAAGAAATGGCACTAGGCCGTTTGGGATCTGCTCTTAAGTGCATATCACTGTGCGTAATCATAGTAAATTACAAGCTGTAATATGTGTGCAGTAATATATTATAAGGTATACTGGTTTTAGCCCTTTCAGTTGATACCAATATTACAAGAGAAAAGAGGCCAGTGTTTTTAGAAACCGTAGACAGTTGTTTCGACCTATTGGGCCTCGTCAGCACGGTGTGGGGCACTGACAGGTTATAACTTTGATCTTTTATTAAGCGGAAACAATAATAGAACATCAATCTTTGTTATAAAATTGAACAAAATGCTGTATTATCCAGTGTCCTTCATAGTCTCAATTTTAATATTTATATAATTTGTTCTGTAACAGTATAAAACGTGGATTTACATTATCAATTTTCTCTCGTTGTTTTGCAGAAGATGTACGAGATATGGATGAGTCGAGGAGATGAGCTGTTTGACAGTAATCCATCATTTGCTAAACTCTTCTTTGAATGGTCTTTTATCCATGGCACAACATTGATCGACAAAGGACGAAGCCATGTTTTTAATGGCGTTGCGACCTGGTTGTCAGGCGACTGGTATAATGGAATGGGACTCATTCGCGAGGGCTCTAGATTCTTGCACATCGATATCATAGAGGTATGTTGCAGTAAAACTGACTAGATTAGAGTGATTGCAAACTTTTAAAACCATTTTAGGATTTCCAAGAAAAAGTTTATAATGTCAGTATTTTGTTTGTCATTGTTGACTTTGTGACATTTTATTTCCAGAATATCATCTCAACTTGGAAAGCAAGCGGTATAAAAGCATTGAAAGACAAAAAACACATGGAATCCAAAAGCCTCTTTCAAAGGTCATTGATTCTTGTACAAAGTAGCACCAAAAATAAAACGACAGGAGTTTCTATTCTGAGTTGTCTAGCGGCGGTGCACTTTAACTTGAATGAATATCAAACGGCTTTAGAAAAGGGCAAGGAATCATATGCGTTGAATCCAATTCCCGCTTCTTCTGTAAGTAAATAAATAAAATAAAACTTTATTTTAGTTCGTTAAAATTCAGTGATAACGCGATTTTACCTCAACCGAGGACAATGATTCAAATGATGTTTATGTGCACTGTTTAGTACAATGCACGATTTCCGTGCATTATGTGTTAATCTTAGCGGAATAATTTCATAAACATCACTTTTATTAAACTAAATTTTGTGTTATTACTTTCCACTTAAAGTTGAGTTTAACAATGCATGACGTCTTCAGTGTTGATAATCCAATAGAGAAGCCACTGAATTGTCATTGTCATTGTCATTCTCATTCTCATTCTCATGTAAGAGAGCAATGGTAGATTAGAACTACGTACCAGTATCAAATCAAAGTTATTTTTTCCACATGTCTAGTTCTCAGAGCTTACTCAAGAAGAGTTCTAAAAGTTCTTTATACATATGTATCAAAACCTTAAGATGGACGAGCCTTAGGATTGTGCATGCGTAACCTTTTATACTTTACGACGGCATACCTCATTCTATTTATTTAAAATGGTCGACTTACTTATATATAGTACTCACTGACCCATTCAACTTAAAGGAAGAGGCTATAAGATGGCAAGAACGCGGACAGATTTTACGAAACAAGAGAACGATGAGCTTTTTGGCGACACAGTATCTTACATTGGCATTGAATTACGCCCCGCCAAGCAACAAACCTTTGCGTTACAAACTGCTTTGTCAAAGGTCTTATGCTTATCACGAAACAGAAGACTTTCAACAAGCTCTTGAAGATGGTAGTAACGCTACATCGATAATGCCTGACGATGTAGAGGTACGTAAGCTCTGCTTGAGGCATCTCTTTGGCTTCTTACCTATGTGCAATACATTTTCTCTCGTAGACTTCTCGTGGCAAAAAAAAAAACACATCTTCTGCCGGATCTGTTCAAAGCCACATTTTATTGTTATTAGTGATATTGATAATTGATCCATTTATTCATTATAGTTCCTTCTTCCTCCCTCTGTTCCTTCAATCCTATTTTATTTCCCTTTGTTTCTTTGAATGTTTTCCCTTTATACTTCATACTCTTACTAGGTGATCGTATCCAATTAATGTTCCAATTCTCCCAAACTTTCAAATTACAAATTTCGACTGGAAGTTGCATTGTGAACTAATCAAATGGGAACATATTTTTCGAGAGAACTGATTGGATCGAAAACGATCACCTTACACAATTGTAATGCTGACATGTACATTTGATATGCCTTCTAGGGTTACAAGTGTCTGGTTTCCTGTTACAAAAACCTCGATGATGGTAAAACTATGTCCGTATTAAACCAATGCCTGAGGACAGAGCGATGTTCGTATGAGCGGTTTAAATTCCTCAAAGAAGCCATGAGCGTTGCAGCAAAGCTACAAGGTATGTCAACAGCACAAAGTCATTTTTTGAGTGCCGTATGTTAGATAACTTTTAGTGTTAATACGTATTTCCCCTCGTAAAATATAGTTTATTGTATTGTATCGTGTTGTATTTGTCGAATATGGAAATTTAAAATGTCACAGATTTAATGCCGGGTAGTAGAAGAAAAAGAAAGAAAATGGATATAGTAAATTCATTCTCCTTTTGCATTTTGTTTTAGAGGGAACAATTGCACTTACAAGCAAAGTTCCGACTTCATTAATCCAAACACTTCAAGAAGAGGCAATCAAATCTAAAGACTGGGAACTCCTTCGCCTCCTTTATCTTGGTGGTGGTGGGCCAGAGCAGTTTAAAGTAGATGAAGGAGGGCTTGCAACAGGTCTTCGTGCTGAACAAGTTGCAATAGAAGATGTTGTATCATCAAATTTCAGGAAGAAACCAGAGACATTAGCAGCTCTGCTGATACATGGTGCGCCATTAAATGGTCTCAGGGGTGATTCAAACCCCCTTGTATGTGCGGTAGCAAAAGGAGAGCTAGAAGTTGTCATAGTGCTTTTAGATCATGGTGCAAATCCCTGCGTCGAGACAGACAATGACTTTCCTTTGCTTCATGATGTGGTTCGTAACGCAATCGATACAGGTAATGGGTCACATGTTTTGACTATCGGTTGCGAAATGGTGACTTATTAATCTTAAAGCAAAGGCCATTTGATTATTAACAAAGAAGGCTAAGCCATGTTTTATACTCTAATAAAACAGATATTTTCAGCCAATCAGAGCGCGTGTTAGATTGTATCTGTGTTATATACTCTGATAAAACAGCCTTTTTCAGCCAATCAGAGAGCGCGTTAGATTGTACCTGTGTTATAATATTGATTATTTGCATCTGCACCTCGAGATATGTTATTTAATGGTGGCATGATATACCAACTATTTATCAAAATTAGCGTCTCTTCCCTTGAGGGCTTGAATGCCTTAAATTGAAGCCGACTACTTACTTGAAAATGCACGAGAAATAAACAATTACGAATTTATATAAAATACTATATTTAAAGTGATGTCTTATACATCTTAATATTTTTCAGGTAGTTTTCAGATGTTTCAAGTTCTCTTAGATTCTGGACATTCCGATATCGAAAATGTGCAGGACTCCAATGGAGATACTCTTTATCATCTTGCCATGAATGAAAAAATTAGTAACAACAAGTGCAGAGTCATCAGACTTCTTTTAAATGCCAATGTTAATCCTACGCTCCCAAACAAACTAGGAAAACGACCAACAGATTATTGTAAGAAGAAGGACGACCGCAGTAGAATGCTTGAAAGGTTTTTAAGAGAACATAATCAAACAAAAAATGCCAATTGTCTTCTTTCCCAAGCCAGCAAACCAGAAGTCGAGGAAAAGAGACAATTCATAACTACTCTTAATCGCGTCTCATCAAGTGATGCAATTAAGCATGTAAAATTTACATCAGCAAAGGGTCAGACTTCGAAATTAGAGGTCACAACTACGAAGAAAATGGATAAGAAAAAGTACTTAGAACAATTGATTGAAAGTGTAATAATTGTGGAAAATGACAAAGAAAAGCAAAAACAGGCAACTCGTGAATGTAGTGATGCCAAAAAGGCGGGGAAGATTTCCAGTAAAATAGCTACAAAAGACGAGGAAGTAATGCTAAAGATCGGAAAAGATCAGAAAGTCGAGAGCAATGAAGTGACCAGCAACATAGACGAAACAGAAATCGAAAATCTCGAATGGGAAGTAGACTTTAGCGGTACATTTTTGAAGAGTTTTAGAAACAAGAAGGTACAACCGGATATGAGGAGAAAAGTCGTTGAGAAAATACGAATGTTAGCACAGGGTCGATGGAGTAAGACATTATGTAAAAGGCTCGAAGGTGAATCAAAAAAGAAAGGAATTCTTTTGTACGAGTCCAAGTTGACAAAAAGTGCAAGAATGCTTTGGGAGAAAACTATTGCTTTTTCTCACAGAAGTAGCAATGACCCAGAATTAACACTACGTTCTGGACAAGGTGTAATTTATTCTGACATAATTCGTGTTTGGGATATTGTTTTGGATCATGGAGACTTGGAACACGAAATACAAAATGTTGTGTCAAGCATTGTCAAATCACACGAACGTGGATCACATTGCATCATTAGAACAAAACTCAAGGGACTGAAAAATCAAATATCAAGTTCAGGTAATTTGTCTTTTCCATCTTTTTATCAAGAACTTGATAAAAGCTCGAGCCCTATCGAGGGGGGAGAAAGTATCTTTTTCCCACCTGCAAGTTCCGAAGAAAATGAATATAACATTCTGAAATTTCACCCGTTTACGTCTGCGATTATCGATACACTCCTGGACCGCGGTGATGGAAAAACCGACATCAATTTCCCATTTAAAGTTACGGAGCTGGAACACGCCATCATCAACCTGAAACCAGATCCACCTTGTCCCATTATTCTGCTTGGTCGAAGTGGCACAGGAAAAACAACATGTTGTCTATATCGTCTTTGGACTGAATTCCAGAGCTACTGGGAGAAGGCCATTACCGCTGGACCACTATTTCCGAGGTACTTTCCTTCAACAACAACAACCAATGAAGAGGAAGAAACCTCAGATTATTGGTGGACTTCATCATCTGTACTCGATGAGTTCGCTATGTGTACTGAAAGTACTGATTATGCGGAAACTGAAAAGAAAAACGGAATAGCCAAATCGATGGATCAAAATTCAGTGGAATGCCATGAACATTTTCATCCTATATTTGTTACCAAAAATAATGTCTTATGCAGCGAAGTCCGAAAGAACTTCAAGGAGCTAAGCAATGCCTGTTCAGTCACAAAGCCTATGAAATCCGCATCCGAAGATTCGTCCCATCCAAATCATATTCAGGATATTGGAGAAACATCTTGGCCTTTGTTTAGCGGTGCTCGTGACTGGCTTCTCTTGTTGGATGCTTCATTACCGGGACCAACGTTTTTCAAAAGAGCAGCAGACAACAGTTTGTTGGAGAGAATTGAAGGATGGGGCGAGGATAACACTCACTTACAATTTATTCCAGAAGACGATGATGATGATGATAAAGAAGAAGATGATGATGATGATAACGATGACGAAATTGAAAATGAAGAAAGTGAAAATGCTACGGCAGAAAAAGAATATCGGCAAAAGGCTAAATCTAGAAAAGCCAAGGATGTCAAGAAAGAGGTTACATATGAAGTATTCAGGGACGAGCTGTGGCCAAAGATGAGAAAAGGAAACAAGGAAGATTATCATCCAACCCTCGTATGGACTGAAATCAAATCATTTATCAAGGGATCCGTTGAAGCTTTAAAAACAGATCATGGCTTTCTTTCATTTAAAGAGTATCAAGATCTTGGTCGAAAAAGATCGACCAATTTCATGGAAGACAGAAGTGCAATGTATGGGTTGTTTGAGATTTACAAACGCCTTCGCAAATCAAAGGGCATGTTTGACGAAGCCGACTTGGTCTACCAGCTTTACCAACGTATACCGTCCGATATTCTTAACCTTCCATGGTCCATCCATAGTGTTTACGTCGATGAAACACAAGACTTCACTCAAGCGGAGCTGTCTCTTCTTATTCGGTGCTGCCGCTATCAAAATCGGATGTTCTTCACTGGAGATACAGCCCAGAGCATCATGAGAGGAATCGCCTTCCGTTTTGAGGATCTCAAGACTCTGTTTCATGATATCGTGTCACTTAATAGAATGAGGTCAAAAGAGCCTGTCAGAACTCCAGACCGTCTCTACCAGCTGACTTATAACTATCGTTCACATTCTGGCATTCTTAAGTTGGCATCCAGCGTTTTAAATCTGTTGCTGTACTACTTTCCCGAATCCATTGACAAGCTTGAAGAGGACCGCGGTCTGTTTGAAGGTCCTAAGCCAGTTCTTCTAGAGTCCTGCAGCAAATCAGATTTGGCCATGATTCTAAAGACGAATAAACGGCAAACTTCAAGAATCGAATTTGGTGCCCATCAAGTTGTTCTTGTTGTATCTGAAGAAGCTCGTGATAACATGCCAGAAGAGTTAAAACATAGCTTGGTTCTTACTATTTACGAAGCAAAAGGTCTGGAGTTTGATGATGTTCTCATCTACAACTTTTTCAAAGACTCGCAGGTAAGTGCTTAGTGTTTTCACGTCATTAAATTAAGTTTTAAAATGTTTCTGAGGCAATGCGAGTATAGTAAATTTAATAAAGGCAATTTCACAGTTATGAAGCCTCTTGCAGAAAAAAATATTAAATAAAATCTCTCTTATTTCATTTCATCACCCTCGTGAGTTATATAATGCTTTTTTATGATTTCTTAGGCAAAAAGAGAATTGAGGGTTGCAACAAACAACATTGACTTTCAGCATCAGAAAACACTGCCTGGAGCTACTGGCATTGTAGAAATCAGATACGCAGACCACGAAAGTAAAACAAAAGCACTTCATTTCGAGCCAAACAAACACAATGTTCTTATCTCCGAGCTTAAGATTTTGTACACAGCAATCACCAGAGCGAGAGTGAATGTGTGGTTTTTTGACGAAGACGAAGAAGCCCGTGCTCCAATGTTTAAGTATTTTAGACAACTGAACCTTGTACAAGGCATCACTCTCGAGAACGTGCAAGGCATTACTCTTGAGAACGAGGGAAAGGGAATTGCAACGACGAAAGATGCATGGAGAGACCAAGGTATGATTTACTATAACAAAGATCTATGGGTTGTGGCTGAGAAATGCTTTAAATTTGCTGAAGATGAACTTAAGGTTCGTAAGAGTAGGGCTCAACAAATGAATCGGGACGCCTTAAAACAGCGAAGTTATTCACGACAGACGAAAGAGATGTTCTTCACTGCAGCTATAGGATTTCTGGAATGCAACATGACAGAAGAAGCTGCAGTCTGCTTGCAAAATGCACGTGAAAGGTTGCTTCTAGCAAAACTCAATATGACGATGGAAAGGGTAAGGTTTACTTATAATAATTACACATTACAATGACATAATGCCTTCAAAACTTAAAATTAAAAGTATTTTAATATTGAATGGAAACGTTTTACAAAAAAATATTACTTCTTTTTAACATTGATCAAAGTTTTACGATACGATAAATTAAACTTGAGAGAGCATCAAAAGGACTTTAATTAGCTTTTATTCTATAACTTTTAGCTCTTTTATTATTACTTGTAATTTGTAGTCCTTTTATAAAATTTTAATTAGATATAGATGTGAAATGTGAAATGTTTGTTTTCAAGTGCTAATAAAGACATTATGTTTTTAAAGCATTTATTGTATTTATTCATTAGTTTGCAGATGCCTCCAAGTTATTTCAATCTGTAGGACACTACGTTGAAGCCAGCCAGTGCATGGAAAACCTGAACAACTACAGCCAGGCTATCGAAATCCTTTGCGTGGCTAAACTGTTTGAAAAAGCCATAGAGGTGTTGGAGCGATACAACTTATTGAATGTTGATAAAGCATTACAAAAAAGAGATATCGTTCCACCTAATACGAGTAGAACCATTAAACAACTTTGTTATGACGCTGCGGAAGCTTATTTGAATGACGAAAAAAGAAAAGAAATGCAGGCTGTTCTTAAGCGACTTTCTTCGATCGATGAGCGGATTTCATTTTTGAAGAAAAAAAGATGTTTTAAAGAAGCAGCTCGAGCACTTGTCGAAGACAACAGAAAAGAAGAGGCAGCCCAGTTTCTTCAGCTTCATGGAAGATTTAAAGAAGCAATGAAGTATTCTGATGATGATAAATTCCTCGCTGACTGTAGCTTGTACGAGGCACGTTCACTAAAGAGAAAACGATGTGCTAATTATGAAGAAGTTGTGCAACTGCTAGAAGATGCAATCGAACATTACCGTCGGTGCAAAGACCGAAATGGTGAAGAAGAAGCTCTCCTTCTCCTTGGACAGCAGAAAGATGATCCAAAATTAATAACAGAATCTGGAAAGATATCTGAAGAAAGTCATAATATTTGTGGCTAATTCCGGTGAAGTGGTAAACTTCTAAGTTTTTAAATTTAAAACTTCTAAACTTCTAATTTTATGTTACCCAGCTTAGATTAGCTATCATAAAGTTATTCTGGGTAACCATCTTTTATACTATCTTTTAGGCATTTATATATTTGATATACTACTTTTTGTATCTTGTAAAATTCTATAGTATTAATAAAGTGTGTTAAGTTGAATGTGTATTCCTTACCACTACACGCCTCAGGTACAACAGAATCCATCGGTAAAGATGAGAAAGACATAGCTCATGAAACTGCCAGATATTGACGATGAGGAAGAGGATTTTCTTGAGGCACTACCGACACTTGGCAAACATAGAAAGACTCAGGGTCAAAGGAGCAACGAAAGAAAACGTAGTGGTAAAAAGGGACATTCAACCATTTCCAGATAGACAGGGCATGTTTGTGACATGCAGCTAAATAATTTTAGTAACTTACATGTATTGCTGCATTAGTTTATAGTATGTGCACAGACTGAATCTGACAGCAGTCACAACACATTTGTTAAAGCCTGTGTTCACATGGAGACGATCGAGTTGTCGTTCTGGTCGAAACGTCAAATGGATTGACATTTTAGAACCACCACTGTACTTGTTCTTCATGTTGTTTACATGAGGCCGATTTGTATTTTGATAATTCGATCGACTTGAAATCTCAAGTCAATCCCAATTTCAGGCCGCTTTTGCAAATTGACTTCAGTTTCTAGCTGGGATCTGTTAGCTTTAGTTTTCCATAAGCCTCATGTAAACACTTCAATCCATTTGAATTTCGATCAGATCGAGAACTTCATCGTTTCATATGAACAGGGGCTTACTTTAATTCTTTAAAAAATAATACTTGTTGTCAAATATTTCAGCATGTAATAGTTTTATGATATCATAGCAGGTTCAGTTACAGACTCGGTCATGGACAGGTCATGGCCGGATTAGTTTCGTTCTGGTATATGTTTATTGGCTTCTAAATATATAGCAACATACTTTATATTTACTGGATTTTTAGCCATGATTATGCATGTTGTTGATCCAGGACAATCAGAAATCCTTTAAATTGTTTTTACCCATCCAAACTCATTCTGGTACTTAGTAGCAAATGGCAAATAACGAATTCTCATCCCGCTATTATCTTATTAGATAAGTGTACTTAATCTGATCACAACATATTATAAATAGAATTACATTGATAATAAATTTGTTGTGTCTAATTTACACAGAGTCGGTCACAACTACGGGAAATGACTAATGCGTTCGACTTCTTTGCAATAACAGAAGACAACTGAGTGCCGGTATCACCGCATAGATCGAATTCGAATATATATGCCCTCCAGTCAATTTTCAAATCAAAATTATTTCCGTAAAAATATGAAAAGGATAAAAATATATTTTTATCAAGTATTGCTTGCAGGGTATCATCATGTCCTGTAACTCCAGAGAAACCACCTCATGGTAAATTGTACGTGAGTTAAATCGCTGTTTTCACATTATGAAAATAAGTTGAACGTTCAGATAAAATTTAAATTATACTGACAGAGCAGTTGGACTTAAATATAAAGCACTAAGAGGACTCTGGTGCCTGTGGCGAGACCAGTCATGTTTTTACCCAAATATGGCACAAAGAAATAAATTATGTTTTTCGCGGAAATGTTTGTTTGACATCATTGTATAAACATGTCTGATCCCCCAAAATCCTCGAATCCTATTTTCTTAGCTTATTACAAAAATTCGTTCATTTGTGTTGTTCCACTTTATGTAAAGTTAAACATAGTGTTCGTTCTGATTCCCCCAAATCCTCGAATCCTATTTTCTTATTACAAAAATTCGTTCATTCGTGTTGTTCCACTTCATGTAAAGTTAAACATAGTGATATTTTAGAAAGATAGATAATAATAGAACAACATGCATATGACGTCAGTGTCACAACACGATCAAACACGCACCACTTAAATATTGGAAAACGCAACTAAGCGTTTAATATTGTTTCTTTGGTACGGTTGATGTGTGTGTCATTATATCCTAGACTAGTGTTACCCGATATAAAATGAGTTAAAAAGCATCTTAGACATTTAACAACACTTGGCCCAGTTCTCAAGGACGAATCCTGGAATCAGTTTCCTTTTCTCTTGATGAGCCAGTGAAAGGGAGCGAAGAAGTAAAAATTTATAAAGTTCTTGAACTTGCAAAACTTGTATGAGTCAGTGTTGCCTGACGTCCAATTCTTCACTAAAACTTCCTTGCTAAGCGGCGAGTGCCATGGTAAGTTCTATTGGGAAGTTTATATTCTGAAAATCCACGAAATAGCTGAATTATCTATATATGTAGAATATAGGATAGTATTGATCAAAGACGAGACATTCGCTGTAACTCCGAGTTTCATGCTTGCGCACTCATCAGACAGACTTTAATGAAATATATTCCTAATCAGACTATGATATTTATATACAAGAGGTGTGATAATTATTTACGAAGGAAGTATGTAGAATAAATTTTATGAGATTTGTTATTGCTTGACTCGAGACGGCGAGACCAAAATATTATTATTCGTTCTCGAAGGAATAATTACAACCACGACATGTTAGATGTAGCAGGATTATTATTTTATTACCCAGATATTGTTGCACAAGTAACAAGCCATAAAGTGCTAACCGATGAACTTCAGTGCAATTTTCATTTACTGAGAGTATTATTCCTTTAATATTCTTTCAGCGATTATAGGCTAAATCGATTTTTTGAACCTGGCCAAGATTTATCGAAAATGTTCGATTTTTACAGACATTGCCTCTTAAA
>JAUUIK010137150.1:0-13065 GCA_032270385.1 Urticina crassicornis | reverse complement strand
ATAGATTTAAAGGCATCGAATAATTAGAGCCTTCCGCCCTCTGTGTAAGGTCACAGGGCTCTTAAGACTTTTCCGATAAACAGCCATAATCCGTAATCCACTATTTCGTTGAGTCAGACTGAATGAAAAAGAAAAAAGAGGATGGTATAGTCTAGTTTTTTGACTATTATTTTATATGTGAAAGGAGGGGCGTGGCCCCAGGTTGTTTGGTATGCCGATAAAAATTCGCAAGGGAAGCACAACCACAGGAAGACAAACGAAGAATACTCTTAAAAATTTTTAAAGGTTATCCATGGCAGTTTTCTTCTGTTTTAGGGCGTTAGAGTGGGCGTGGCAAAGTTGTTTGGCAAATCGATACAAGTTTACAAAGCTATTAAGATTATGAAGAAATATGGAAAATTTATTTAAAAATGTGGTCGTATGGTCGGGAAGTTAAAAGACTAATAATTTGAAAAATTTAAATTTTACGATGTCTTTATGTTCTATTGGTTTTTTATTAATTCAATGGGAGTGTACAATGGTGTTAGATTTATTTAGGGATTTAGCTGGTTTTCGTTTAACGTTATTTTTCCTATTTTGATTTTACATTGTTTTATTGTTATTATTTTGTTGCCGTTAATTGTTACATTTTTATTTATTTCTTGGCAATCTTGTTCTATAATAGTATTTTTTATATTCCAAGTAAGTATATTGTTTGGCTCTACATATTTAATTATCTGGTTAACTGTTGTAGGGATGAAATAGCATATTGGTTTAGTTCTTTTTGTAATTTTTTTAATACATTCGTTGTTTATTTCTTTACAATTTTGGTTATAGACTTTGCCATGTTCTTCAAAATAAGTATCTTTTCCGTTGTGATCGAGTTTAAATCCGTTATTATCTGGGTAGGGTATTATGTTAATGGTGTGAACGGTTTTTTGTTTAATAGGGATGTGTGCTATGATAAGTATTTGGTTGGTACTAATCCAGGTTGACGTTTTAATTTGTAGTATCTTACTAGATACTATGTTGATGTCGTAATTAAGTAATTTGTGATTAAATAGTCCTAGTCGCGAAAGTTGCATTCCCATTGCAATGTCTTCTATATACTCAGTAAATTGGATAAGTTCGTATACTAACTGTTCTCTATTACTATGTTCGTCTAAATATTCTTTCGTTCTTTGTATGTTACTGTTGATGAGTTGAATTATATCGTTTATTTCATGTAGATTTATTGAACTCGTTGCTACTGATTCTAACTGTTTCTCAATCTTTGTTCGGTCATCATTGTCTAGCGTTCCAAATAAATATTTAAACGCAGATCCTACTATGTTGATTAGTCCTCGTTTCTGCATGTTTGTCTGGTGTAAAGTTATTCCGCTAAGTTCTCTTCGCATTTTATTGTATAAAAGATCAATTTGGGGAATGTTAGTGTAATTAGTTATTTTATTATTAAAATAGTGAGTTAGGTTATCTATATCTGAAAGGTTTACGCGAAGACAATGATGTTCATATTCTGAAGGGATTTGAATTGATTTATCGGAAAACAAGAGGTATCCATGGTTAGTATCAATGTTGTTGATTTGAAGTTGTTGTCTTTGGCATACTTTTGTAAACGTGAGGAGGAATATTATGATGAACCAGGGGCCTGTGGAATGGAAAGTTTACTAATGTTTCTCTGTTTTTTAAATTGGGTCTTGTAGTAATGTGTCTCTCTATTCCTATTGGTGATTTTATAATGGTCTTCGTCAGTTTGTTCGACGTTCTTTGTTAATTTAAAAGGGTTTTCTAATTTCCCTTTTTGCAACGGTCCTTTTCTATATCTAGTGTCGACGTTATATTCTGTTCGGTCTTTGTTTATTCCGTTGATTTTAATTTCTTTGTTGTGTTGTGTATCTAGAATTGGTTGTCCAGCATAAATAAATATGTGGGCAGGAGTTTGTCCAGTAGTGTCATGTTTGGTCTTGTGGTTGTAAATGTAAAGAATCGTTTCTATTTTACTGAGTTTAGCTTCATTGTCATCGGAATTGTTTATGATACGGATTTTTTCGTTAATTGTTTTATGGAGCCTTTCTATATCTGCAACACCTGTTTTTGTGGTATTGAGTTGTAATTCTACATTTTCAGTTTCGAGCCAACGTTTGAGGGCTAAACTAGAAAATGCGCCATCTCTATCTGCCTTTAGAATTTCGGGTTTCCCCAACTGATTGAATATGCGCATTAGAGCATTTTTGCACTCTATCCAATATTTTGTTTTAATCTGCTGAAGGGTGGCGAATTTTGAATAAATGTCAATACAACTCAAATAGTGATTCCCTTCAGAGGAATAGATATCTATTACAAATTTATCGCGGCAATGTTCGGGTTTAGGGGTGACTTTCATTGGCATTTTTGTATTTCGGTGTTCAGTTTTTGCTAAGTTACAAACTTGGCATTCGTTAATTATATTTTGGATAAGGAGTTGGCTATTTGGGAAGTAGTATGTCTCGCCGAAAAGTTTAACAGTTTTCTGTATTCCGGGGTGTAGAAGTTTTTCATGTGTTTTTAGAATGAGTTCTTTGAAATTTGCGTATGTGGGAATGTTTTTTAGTAAGATAAGGCTTCGGAAAATCTTTGTATATCTTGGATTCATTGTTTCTTTATATGCTTTTTGAATTACTTCGAAATCTGCATCGCTTTCGATGTACAGAGCGCTGTTTTTTGAACAGAAGTAGTCGAGTAGATATCGTTTGGCTATTTCAGGGGTCATTTCTTCGTATGAAAGGTGAATAGTTTGTTTTTTGAAGTAAGTTTCTATTTCTGTTTTATTGGGACCTTTGGTAAAGATGATTTGTCTTTTATGTTGATTGATAGCTTTCTCTGATAGTCCGATCAAATTGCTACTGTCTTCTTCAGCACTATGTTGTGTAGATTCGCCAAAAAATGTTTCTTCTATCTTTACTCTAGAAAGTGCATCTGCTACGTAATTTTCCTTTCCTTTAATATATTTTATGTCGAAGTCATATTCCGAAAGTCTAATTTTCCATCTTGTTAATTTTGAATTCGGTTCTTTTAATTTGTGTAGCCAGCACAAGGGTTGATGGTCAGAAGCTACTTCGAAATGTCGTCCTAACAGATAGTGTCTGAAGGTTTTGGTGGCCCAAACTATTGCTAATAATTCTTTTTCTATGGCGCTATAATTAATTTCATGTTCATTTAGTGTTCTGCTGATGTAACTAATAGGGTGTCCGTCTTGTGATAAAACAGCTCCTAAAGCTACATTGCTGGCATCTGTTGTTAATGTAAATTTCCTCTCGAAATTCGGTATTTTTAGGATCGGATCTTCAGATATTAATAATTTTAACTTTTGGAATGCTTCTAAGTATTCTAAATTGTTTATATCTATTGTTGCTCCTTTCTTTAGGCACTTGGTCAGGGGTTTGGCAATGTCTGAAAAATTAGGTATAAATTTCCTATAATATCCTGTAAGTCCTAAAAAGGCTTTAATTTCTTTAGTTTTTCTTGGTAGCGGATATTTAACTATAGCTTTGATTTTATCCGGGTTTGGTTTAATCCCGTCTTTAGTAATAACATGTCCTAAGAAAGTTGTCTCTTGTTTTAAGAACTCGCATTTATCTAGTTGTAATTTTAAGTTTGCCTGTGATAATTTTTCGAAAACAGCTTGTAAGGCTTGAAGATGTTCTTCTAAAGATGTGGAGAAAACTATGATGTCGTCTAGGTATACTAGACAACATTTATTTAAAAGTGGACGGAGTAAATTGTTCATGCATCTTTGAAATGTAGCGGGGGCATTTTTAAGACCAAATGGCATTCGTGTGTACTCGTAGTGTCCATATTTTGTAGAGAAGGCAGTTTTGGCTATTGACTCTGAGTCCATTTCTATTTGATGAAAGCCCTTTGCAAGATCTATTGTTGTGAAATAATTTGACCTCCCTAGTTTCCCTAATATTTCATCTATGTTAGGTATGGGGTATCTGTCGTTTATTGTTATTTCGTTCAATTTCCTATAATCTATTACGATACGAAGCTTCTGCTGTCCAGAAGCATCTAGTTTTTTCGGTACTACCCAAATGGGGCTACAGTATGGTGAATTACTTTCTCGGATAATGCCCTGTTCTAACATCTCCTGGATCTGTTTTTCTACTTCCTTTTCATATGTCTGTTGGAAACTATAAACTTTAGAGTAGACGGGGATATTGTGTGTGGTGTTAATAATATGTTTTTCTTGGTTTGTGAACGTGAGCGTGTCACCTTCACGAAATTGGATGTCTTGGTATTTTGTCAGTAGATTAGTTAGTTTCAGTTTTTCTTCTACGTTAAGGTGTTCTAATCGGAACAAGTTCTCCTGAAGTGTGGAGGTTTCTAAGTAAGTGGGGTCTTGTGGAAATGAAGGGTCCATTTGAATATGGTTCTGTTCGGTAATGTTGTTACCGTCTTTTATCTTGTATATTTTGTTAAATAGAGTGGCAGTTTTCTTTTTATAGTCGATTATTGCTTTGGCTTCGGACAACAATTTGCGTCCAATCAGGATGTCATAATGATCTGAGAACTGGTGGATCAAGAACTCTTGGGCAATAGGGAAGTAGTTGTTAGGTGGTATGTTCGTAAGTTCATTAATTATTAACGGGCCATTACTGGTGTGGATTAGGTAATTGGTTTCTTGTGTTGGTGTTTGAAAAATATTTCGCGTGAGCATATTTATCGTAGATCCAGTATCAATTAGACATTTCAATTCGGTATTATTATGTTTGATCGTTATATATTGGCTTGACCCGGGGCTACTAACCGAAAATTTTCTGCTTGTTCGGGGTTGTCTTGTTCGTTGTCATTTGTTGTTGGTCTCTCCTCTTCTGTCGTTTCTGAATTGTCATAGTTCTGTTCAAGGGGACATGGAATTAATTCTGGGGTATAGTTCGATTGATAGGGATAAGGCTGAAAATATTCTGGATAGTAGGGATAATAGTAATTATAGTTATAAGGATATTCGCGTTGGATAGACGATACTTCTTGGTATCTTAGCTCTTCTATGCTCATTTTCGACTGTCCGCTGTCTGATGGTCTCTGTCTTTTTATTGGGTTATTAGTCTGTACGTTTCCGGTTTGTGTTGTAGGCATGTGAGTGTGGCTAGGTCCAAAGCGATTTTGGTCGAAAATACTTTGTCGGTTAAAAGCTGTGTTTGGTCTGGGTGCTTGTGTCAGGGGTATGTTAGGTTGTGGGTAGATAGGTCTATTTTGATATTGGGGTATCGGATTTGTGCTAAACCTGGATACATGAGAATATGCTTGGTGATAGGGTTGATAGGCGTGGTTATAGAATGGTTGGAAGGGTGCAAGGGGTCTGGTTTGATTGTTCATTTGCCTATTCTGGGGAGTGTTTGTTACTTTGCTTGGAATTGAAGTTGGCTTTACATTATCTTTACTTGAGGTTGGTGCCTCGTAAAGACCTTTTTCTTGTAATATGTTTATTAATGATCTCAGGTTTGGAATATTACAGTTTATTATTCTGAGATAAATGTGGCTTGGAAGTTTTTGAATTAGATTTTCGATGCTGGTTTGTATTAATCTAGTATAGAGAATGGTTTCGTTAGTATTATTTTCTAGTTCTAATTTACTCATAAGTATCTGTCGTTTTCTTTCGGCTTCTTCAAGGAAATGACGAATGTTGCCTCGATATTGTGTGTTCCTGAATTCTTCCAGAAGTTGGTGGTTCGGTGTTTGGGGCTTGTAGTTAAGTATAAGCTGCGTCCTGAGTTCGCTCCAGCTGCTGAGGTTGGTTACTGCGAGGGTGCGGATAACATCGCCACTGATGTTCCGTTCGATGTGTCCAAAGATTATTAATTTTTGTCTTTCATCTGTGGTCTGATACAGAGCCAAGATGAAGTCGATGCGACTGATGAAAGTATACAAGGTGTTCGGATCTCCGTTGAAAACCTCGATTGCGTGTATTTGTCTTTCGACTTGAATCATATTCGAGTCAGACAGTTCTATTTGTGTTGGCGCTGCTACTGCCATTGTAGTTTGTTGGTCTTGAATTTTGATTATTGTTTGTTCGTAGCTTAGATAAGGTTTGTGGTTTTATTTTGGTTCGCGATTTGGATAGGGTTTGAGTTCTCACTATTTGTTTGTGTCTTCGTTTTAAGTTTGTGTGTTTGATGGGTTTCTTGTTGTTCGCTCACTTATTATTATTATAATGTTTCACTTAGTTGCATTTAATTCATTTTAGTTGTAGTTGAGTTTATTTAGTCTTTACTTAATTTAGCTGTTATTATTATGGTTCACTTAGTTGTAATTAAGTTTATTTAGTTTTCACTTAGTTACACTGTTATTATTATTGTTCGTTTATTTCTGGTTAAGTTTATTTATTTTTCGCTTAGGTTAACTGTTGTTATTGTAGTTCACTTAGTTGTAGTTACTTTTATTTAGTTTTCACTTAGTTTAGCTGTTTTATTATGGTTCACTTAGTTGTAATTAAGTTTATTTAGTTTTCACTTAGTTTAGCTGTTATCATGTGTTGCACACTTTGCTATTTCGCTTTGTTTTGAGTAACCTTTTGTGGATTTACTACTCAGCGAATTCAAAGGCGTCTTCTTAAAATTTTTTGTAATTTTAAGTTATTTCACTTCGTGGTCACTTTATGGGATTGAGTACCATTGGTTAACACTTTTCCGCGGTGAACAGGTTAACTGACACGATCCGCGTTTGTTATAAGGTTAGTTATACCGTTGGTTAGCACTTTCCACTTAGCACGACGCGACTGCGTTAGTTCTTTTGTGGATAATAATTGAAGAATTGAATAGGGTTACTATCGCATCAACAATGTATTATCCTACCGACTGCGCCACTTACGTATTTTACTTTTCGAGTCGAACAAATGATCCGTCGTTTGACTAAGATCAACGCCTTTAAAGAAGTTTCGGATTTGAAAGAATCAACACGAGGTATTTTTACTTTAGATCTTTATTTCTTCGTTGTCGGCTTAAGACTGACTGTACAGAGTTTTTGATCGGCTCGAAGTGAGTCGCGAGAAACGGGAATGTCTAATCAGTATATGTGTACAAAAAAGAACGGAAAAATAACGGTATGGATGCACAACAAATTATGCGCTTAAGTGTAAGTAAAAATGTAAACTGGTTTCATGTGTTTATGCATGTGCAAGATTGTATGTACAATTAGTGTAAGTATGTAAACGTAATATGAGAAGCATATTATGTTACTTCCCTCCCTTTAAAAGGGAAGCTTATGCTTCCACTCCTTCTATTGGTGTTGATGCCCGTAATCTTGGTGATGCAGTTGGATTTGCATCTTGTGATTCAATGATTATTTTGTTTTTTAGTTTTAAGTAAATACAAGCAATACAAGATGTGAGGCTTATGATTGATACTACTATACAAACTGTGATATTATTATTTGATATTAATTGTACAATGTCCTTATGTTCTATTGGTTTTATTTTTATTAGGCTTAAGGGTGTGTACAATGGGGTAAGGTTTATCTCGGGGTTTTTAGCTTGTTTTCGTTAAGTATTATGTTTCCTATTTTGATTTTACATTGTTTTATTGTTATTATTTTGTTGCCGTTAACCGTTACATTTTTATTTATTTCTTGGCAATTTTTGTTCTATGATAGTGTTGTTTAGATTCCAAGTGATGATACTATTTGGTTCTACATACTTAATTATTTGTTCGACTGTTATAGGGACAAAGTTACATATTGGATTTGTTCTTTTAATAATATTTTTGATACATTCGTTGTTAATTTCTTGATAGTTCTGGTTATAAATTTTATCTTGTTCTTCGAAATAAGTGTCTTTGTCTATATGATCAAGTTGATAGCCATTATTATCTGGATAGGGTATTATGTTAATAGTATGAATGGTTTTTTGTTTAGTAGGGATATGAGCTATGATAAGTAGTTGGTTAGTGTTGATCCAGGTTGAGGTTTTAGTCTGTAGTATGTTGCTACTGTCAACGTTTTCTAATTTGTCATAGTTAAGTAATTTTGGGTTAAACAGTCCTAGTCGTGAGAGTTGCATTCCCATTGCGATGTCTTCAATGTATTCGGTAAATTGTATTAGTTCGTATAGCATTTGTTCTCTGTTATTATGTTCGTCTTCAAATTCTTTGATCTTTTGCATGTTACTATTGATAAGTTGAATTATGTCGCTCATTTCGTGTATGTTAATTGAGTTTTTTGTCGCGGACTCTAATTGGTTATGAATTTGTATCCGGTCGTTATTGTCTAGTGTCCCGAAAAGGTATTTAAATGCAGATCCCATTATGTTGATTAGTCCGCGTTTCTGTCTATTTGTCTGGTGTAACGTTATAGCGTTAAGTTCCCTTAACATTTTATTGTGTAGAAGTTTAATTTGGGGGATATGTGTATAGTTGGTTACTTTAGTGTTAAAATAGTGAGTTAGGTTGTCTATATCCAAGAGGTTTATGCGGAGACAGTGGTGTTCGTATTCTGAAGGGATTTGAATAGGTTTGTCAGAGAATAGGAGATATCCGTGGTCGGTGTCGATGTTGTTTATTTGGAGTTGCTGGGCTTGGCATAGTTTTGTAAGAGTAAGAAAAAGTATTATGGTGAACAAGGGGCCTGTAAAATGGGAAGTTGATTAGTTTTCTTCTGTTTTTTCAATTGGGTCTTATAGTAATGTGTCTCTCTGTTTCTGTTAGTAATTTTGTAATGGTCTTCGTCGGTTTGTTCGACGTTCTTTGTTAATTTGAAAGGGGCTTCTAATTTTCCTTTTTGTAATGGTCCTTTTCTGTATCTGGTGTCGACATTATATTCAGTTCTATTCTTATTTATTTCGTTAATTTTCTTTTCTTTATTGTTTTGTGTATCTAAGTTAGGTTGTCCGGCGTAAATGAATATGTGAGCAGGGGTTTGTCCGGTAGTATCGTGTTTGGTCTTGTGGTTGTAAATGTAAAGGATTGTTTCTATTTTACTTAATTTGGTCTCGTTGTCGTCAGAGTTTTTTATGATGCGGATTTTTTCGTTTATAGTTTTGTGGAGTCTCTCTATGTCAGCGACACCTGTTTTTGTAGTATTAAGTTGTAACTCTACTTCTTCGGTTTCGAGCCAACGTTTGAGGGCTAGGCTGGAGAATGCACCATCTCGATCTGCTTTGAGAAGTTTAGGTTTCCCTAATTGATTAAATATGCGCATTAAGGCATTTTTGCATTCTACCCAGTCTTTTGTCTTAATCTGTTCAAGGGTGGCGAATTTAGAGTAAATATCGATACAGCTCAGATAATGGTTTCCTTCGGAAGAATAGATGTCTATTACGAACTTATCACGACAATGTTCGGGTTTAGGGGTAATTTTCATTGGCATTTCCGTGTTACGGTGTTCTGTTTTGGCTAGGTTGCAGACTTGACATTCGTTGATTATATTCTGGATAAGGAGTTGGCTATTGGGGAAGTAATAATTCTCACTAAAGAGTTTTACAGTTTTTTGAATTCCGGGGTGTAAGAGCTTTTCGTGGGTGTTTAGAATTAGTTCCTTAAAACTTGCATAAGTAGGGATGTTTTTTAATAAAACGAGGCTTCGGAAAATTTTTGTACATTTCGGATTCATTGTTGTTGTGTATGCATTTTGGATCATTTCGAAGTCTGCATCGCTTTCGATGTAAAGAGCGCTATTCTTTGAGCAAAAGTGATTGAGTAGATATTGTTTGGCTGCTTCTAGGGTCATTTCTTTGTAGGAAATGTGTATGATTTGTTTTTTGAAATAAGTTTCGTGTTCTATACTACTATTGGGACCTTTTGAGAAAATAATTTGTCTTTTATGGTAATTAATGGCTTTTTCGGACAACCCTATTAAGTCGCTATTATCTTCTTCTGCGCTATGTTGCGTAGATTCTCCGAAAAATGCTTGTTCTATTTTGATTCTAGACAGTGCGTCTGCGACATGGTTTTCCTTTCCTTTGATATATTTTATATCGAAGTCGTACTCGGATAATCTAATCTTCCACCTAGTCAGCTTTGAGTTAGGTTCTTTTAATTTGTGTAGCCAGCACAATGGTTGATGGTCAGAAGCTATTTCGAAATGTCGTCCTAACAGGTAGTGTCTAAAGGTCTTTGTGGCCCAAACTATTGCTAGTAGTTCTTTTTCTATAGCACTGTAATTAACTTCATGTTCGTTTAGGGTCCTGCTAATGTAGCTAATGGGATGTCCATCTTGAGATAGAACAGCACCTAATGCTACATTGCTTGCGTCAGTTGTTAATACAAATTTTCTTTCAAAATTTGGTATTTTTAATATGGGGTCTTCGGAAATAAGTAATTTTAATTTTTGAAATGCTTCTATATATTCTTTATGTTTTGTATCTATTTTTACTCCCTTTTTGAGACATTTAGTCAGTGGTTTCGCTATGTCAGAGAAGTTGGGTATGAATTTCCTGTAGTATCCTGTGATTCCAAGGAATGCTTTAATTTCTTTAGGTTTAGATGGAAGTGGGTAATCTTGTATAGCTTTGATTTTTTCGGGATTTGGTTTAATTCCGTCTTTAGTGATAACGTGTCCTAGAAAGGTAGTTTCTTGTCTTAGGAATTCACATTTATCTAGCTGTAGTTTAAGGTTGGCTTGAGATAATTTCTCGAAGACTGCTTCAAGGGATTGAAGGTGTTCCTCTAGAGAGGTAGAAAAGACAATGATATCGTCTAGATATACTAAACAATTTTTATTTAAAAGCGGACGAAGTAGGTTATTCATGCAGCGTTGGAAGGTAGCTGGGGCGTTTTTAAGCCCAAATGGCATTCTAGTATATTCGTAATGTCCGTATTTAGTAGAGAAAGCCGTTTTGGCTATTGATTCTGAATCCATCTCTATTTGATGGAAGCCTTTTGCCAGGTCTATGGTGGTAAAGTAATTAGACCTCCCTAATTTTCCTAGTATTTCGTCTATATTTGGCATAGGGTATCGGTCATTTATTGTTATTTCATTCAGCTTCCTGTAGTCTATGACTATTCGAAGTTTCTGCTGTCCGGAAGCATCTAATTTTTTTGGTACTACCCAGATGGGGCTGCAGTACGGTGAGTTGCTTTCTCGAATGATGCCTTGTTCTAACATTTCTTGAATTTGTCTTTCTACTTCTTGTTCGTATGATTGTTGGAAGCTATACATTTTAGAGTAAACTGGAATATTATGTGTGGTATTAATTGTATGTTTTTCTTGGTTTGTGAAGCTAAGTTTGTCGCCCTCGTGAAACTGAATGTCTTTGAATCTTGTCAGTAAGTTTGTTAATTTGTATTTTTCTTCTGCATTTAAATGGTTTAGTCGGAACAGATTCTCCTGAAGTGTGGAGGTTTCTAAAAAGGTAGGGTCTTGTGGGAACGAAGAGTCTACTTGAGCATGATTTTGGTCTGTAAGTTTTTCAGTGTCTTTTATTTTATAGACTTTGTTGAAGAGGGTGGCAGTTTTCTTTTGATAATCTATTATGGCTTTAGCTTTAGACAACAATTTGCGTCCAATCAGCATATCATAATGATCTGAGAATTTGTGAATTAGAAACTCCTGAGCAATAGGAAAGTAGTTATTGGGTGGTATAGTGGTGGTCTCGTTAATAGTTAGCGAGCCATTACTTGTATGAATTAGGTGGTTGGTTTGTTGTATAGGTGTTTCGAAAATGTTCCAAGTAAGCATGTTTATGGTGGATCCAGTGTCAATTAGGCACTTTAAGTCTATGTCATTATGTTTAATAATTACATATTGGTTTGATCCGGGGCAACTAGCCGAAAATTTTCTGCTTCTTTGGTATTGTCTGATTCGTCATCGTTTGGTGCTGTCTGTTCTTGTTGTGTTTTGTCCGAAGTGTCATGATCTTGTTCGAGAGGGATTTGAGTTGGGTCTGGGATATAACCCATTTGATAAGGATATGGTTGTGGTTGGAAGTTATCTGGGTAGTATGGATAGTAATAATGGTAAGGGTATTCGGGTTGGTTTGATACCATTTCTTGGTATCTTAGTTCTTCTATGCTCATTTTAGTCTGTCCGCTGTCTGATGGTCGTTGTCTTTTTACCGGGTTGTTGGTTTGTGTGTTCCCAGTTGGAGGGAAGTTATTCGGTGTGTAAGTTTGATTAGGTCCGAAACGATTTTGGTCGAAGATATTCTGTCGATTAAAGACAGGATTCGGTCTGGGTATGTTAGGTTGTGGGTAGGTTGGTCTTGGTTGATATTGGGGAAAAGGGGTTTGATTGGGCCTGGGTGTATGGATTGGTGCGTATGGGTATGGTGGATAATAGGGTTGAAAGACGTTGTTATGGTACGGTTGAAAAGGTGTTATAGGTTTATTTTGGCCATTAACTTGTCTATTTGGTAAGTTATTTGGCGTCCTATTAGAATTAGGAGCTGGCTTAAAGTTATCTTTGTTTAATGTTTGAGGTTCATATAGACCCTTTTCTTGTAAGATATTAATAAGGGATCTTAAATCGGGGATTTGGCAGTTAACTATTCTTAGATGAATATGGTTAGGGAGTTTTAGGATCAAGTTTTCTATGCTATCTTGAATAAGTCTGGTAAATAAGGCGGTTTCAGCTGAGTTATTTTCTAGTTCTAACTTACTCATTAAAACTTGTCGTCTTTTCTCGGCTTCCTCCAGAAACTGCCTGATGTTGCCTTTGTATTGAATGTTCCGAAAATCCTCCAAAAGTTGATGACTCGGTGCCTGGGGTTTGTAATATAGGATCAATCTGGTCCTTAGTTCAATCCAGCTGGTAAAGTTGTTGGTCCCGAGAGTACGGATGACGTCGCCGCTGATATTGCGTTCGATGTGTCCATAAATTATCAACTTCTGCCTTTCGTCAGTAGTTTGGTATAAGGCCAGAATGAAGTCGATGCGAGTTATAAAGGTATGTAGAGTATTCGGGTCTCCATTGAAGATTTCGACAGCATTTATCTGTCTCTCGACCTGACTCATATTTGAGTCGGATAGTATTATAGGGCTTGCTGTTGCCATTGTTGTTGTTGTATTTATTGTTATTTAATGTTTTAGGTAAGGTTCACGTTCTGGGTAAGGTTTGCAGTTTCGGATAGGTTTCGTTTTTCGATAAAGTTCAAGTTTTTACTGTAGGTTTTTGTCTCTG